>CAKAOI010026377.1:0-40134 GCA_916701655.1 Sebastiscus albofasciatus | reverse complement strand
AAAAAAAAAAAATCAAATATGAACATGGTTGAAAATGCTATGATTTGAGTTTAGGCATGGCGGTTGTGCAGTTAACGCTGATTTAAAAACCCAGTTTGTGCCTCTAATGCATCACTATTACATTCAAGTCACAGAGCAAAGCATCTATTTATCCTGAATCCTTTACAATACCTGGTGATCTTTGAAAAACCCAGAAGAGTTTAACAACACTTACTGATGTACTGAAGGTATTTCAAGAGATTTTATTTCCTAATCCAGGTAGCCAGAAATGACCTATCTCCTTGCTTGTTTTGTACAATACAAGAGAATGAATAAAACTCTAAACTTGCGCAAAATTTTGGCGAGAAAAAGCATGGCCATTTTCAAAAGGGATCCCTTGACCTCTGACCTCAAGATATGTGAATGAAAATGGGTTCTATGGGTACCCACGAGTCTCCCCTTTACAGACATGCCCACTTTATGATAATCACATGCAGTTTTGGGCAAGTCATAGTCAAGTCAGCACACTGACACACTGACAGCTGTTGTTGCCTGTTGGGCTGCAGGTTGCCATGTTATGATTTGAGCATATTTCTTTATGCTAAATGCAGTACCTGTGAGGGTTTCTGCACAATATTTGTCATTGTTTTGTGTTGTTTATTGATTTCCAATAATAAATATATACATACATTTGCATAAAGCAAGCATATTTACCAACTCCCATGTTGATAAGAGTATTAAATACTTGACAAATCTCCTTTTAAAAAAGGTACATTTTGAACGGATACAATTTGAATGGAATGACAGCCCTAGTTTAAATCACACACTCAATGACTGAACTTTGGCTGATGTGAGGGATCCATGTTTGTTTAGTTTTCAGGCACATCCATATTATGTGCCCTATTAAGTGCCAAGTCCGAAACTCGTAAGTACTTCAACTCTGATATGACATGAAAGCAGCTTTAGCTCTGTGACTGTAATGTATGGTGACACATGGTGTGCATGGTTTGTCCACAGGAGTGAAGGCTCCATAGAAATAAACTCAAAAAAACCTGTCAGAGGGAAATTCAATGAAGATTAATTCTACGCACATCACGTAGGCGCGAAGGCTATCAGAACAGCGTCAGTAAAGACAAAAGGTAACGCCTGCACACTGCTCCATGCCACAATATTTTTTTATTGAGTATGTTTGAATCCTGCTTGGATCTTCGTCAGGTCTGTCCAGTAGTGTGCAGATGTTACCTTTTTCTTTTACTGAGAGGGAAATACAATGCCAGATAATTCAAGATGTGAAAGACCTACCTCTGAAGAGGAGAGGAAGGGATGGCCGGACCCAGAAATTGTCAAGTAGTTGTCACTGCCTCCAGGGAACTGAAACAGTAGAAGTTAGGAAAAAGATTATTGATTTAGATCAGGGGTCAGCAACCTGCGGCTCCGGGGCCATGTGCGGCGCGTTAGCTCCTCTCCAGTGGATTTTTCTAAATGGAAATGAATAACTGTTTTTTGTTTACATTTTTTATTTTTATTTATCATTGTTGTAGGTCTATGGTACGACGGAGTATTAGGGCCACATTGAGGAAAAAAAAAAAAAAAAATCTGCGATTTCGAGAATAAAGTCATAGGTTTATGGGAAAAAAACGTAATATTACGGGAATGAAGTCAGAAGTTTACGAGAAAAAAAAAGTTGCAATATTATGAGAATAAAGTCTAGTAATATTCTGACTTTTTTTTCTTGTAAAGTTATGATTTATTCTCGTAATATTACGACTTTTTTCTCATAGAGTTATGACTTTATTCTCGTAATATTACGACTTTTTTTTCTCGTAAAGTTGACTTTATTCTCGTAATGTTACAAATTTTTTTCTCATAAAGTTATGACTTTATTCTCGTAATATTACGTTTTTTTCTCGTAAGGTTATGACTTTATTCTGTAAATCTCAGATGTTTTTTCCCTCAATGTTGCCCTAATACTCCGTAGTACATTTCCACTTTGGCCCTCACTGCATTAGACTTACATACTATATACTTAGACTATAAACTGTGTTACCTTCATCATAATGCTCAAATGTTTTGAAGCTCCAGACAGATTTTTTGCCTAAAATGGCACTTTTGATATTAAAGGTTGCTGACCCCTGATTAAGAAGGAAGAAGACATAGTCACCAAAACCAGACTTCTTCATCTTCCTCTTTTTGGACAAAACAAACAGTGACATCCAACAAGCACCAGTAAAACAGTAGGACTACAATAACAAAACTAAGCACCTAGAAACATCTGCACACTGAGATGCATTTAATGACAGTTAGTTAAAATATGCTAAGCCTATGCAAAGAAGTATCATTGTGTCCATTTAGATAGATAGGTAGATCGGTAGATCGGTAGATAGGTAGATAGGTAGATAGGTATGTAGATATGTAGATAGATAGATATGTAGATAAATAGATAGATATGTAGATAGATAGATAGATATGTAGATAAATAGATAAATATGTAGATAGATAGATAGATAGATAGATATGTAGATAGATAAATAGATAGATACTGTAGATAGATAGATAGAGAGAGAGATACTGTAGATAGATAGAGAGATACTGTAGATAGATAGATACTGTAGATAAATAGATAGATAGATAGATAGATAGATAGATAGATAGATTCAAGTTTCCAGCATCACAGTTCCATAGTGCAAAACATGTTAGTAAAAAGTTAGTAGTGCAAAGTACAACAAATATACCAGATATAAAAATACAAGGAGATGAAGAAAACTGTTAAAACTGAATATAGTGTAGGGTAACAGCTGTGATACACGACTATTAAAAGTGAATATAGTGCAGAAGAGGCTGTTACAAGTGAATATAGTGCAGAAGAGGCTGTTACAAGTGAATATAGTGCAGAAAAGGCTGTGAATATAGTGCAGGGTAACTCCAGTAGCCTTAGTCTATGAGTGCACTGTATGCATTATTATCTATGTCTGTGTTGTTAAAGACCCCCACTGATAGGATAGAGTCACCTTGTTGTCAGTGTCAAATCCATTGAAGGACTGCGGATCCAGGAACTCTGGATCACCGTCGTGCTGTCCGGTACCGTCCGTTAAATCCGAATAAAAATTCAGGTCCATCTTTTTTTCAACTGGGCCTCATATGTTAGCCTATGAGGCCCCTTCTCAAAATCAAGATGTTGCGCAAATTAAACCGAAATTATATATACATATATTTACATAGAAAAATGTATAAAGGTGTTTCAAGGTAGCTTTTAGTAAGAGGAACCTATAAAATACAGAGTTTCTTATGAAACACTGACAGCTTGTGCACAGATGTTGCTGCTATCTAGCTCGAGTAAAAACGGAGCATGTGTACGCATAGCAACCGTGCCAAAAATAACCCTAGCTACCGAGAGGTAACGTGGCTGTTTAACCCGTCTTTCTTGCTGACTTTGTCCTAGCACGGTTTAGCTTTTAGCTGGGCTTTTTGACGCAAGGCTGCAGCAGCACTCCTCTCACTTCAACGAGCCTCGTTTGTCTGGCAGTCCTTAAACGCAGCATTCAATCAACGGCGACACAGCTATAGCAGAGACACACAGCTAATATAACAACGTTTAACGGAACTATAACGTTAACTGTTAACGCTGCGAGAGAGATGAGAGAGATAGAAAACGGTAAATGATCGGTTCAAGGTGTCTGACAGACAGCAGACCGGATTTTGCTTCGTGTTGGCTCCGGGCCAGGCTGCTCAATCGATCCAGAGACACGGATCTAGTGATGTGTCGGTCGCGAATGAGCCGGTTCAAAGAGCCGGCTCTTATAAGTGAACGATAAGAGCCGGATCCCGTCCGAGAGCTGTTTTAGTTTTTTTTTCTTTCTTTACTTAAAGGGACTATTTGTAACTTTCAGAATTGCTTGTTAACAGCGACATCTGTGGCTGTTAAGTCAACTAAAGTCAGCGTCGGGCTTGCGTTTGCTCGCTCTAAATAGACACGAACGAGCATCGCTCAAAACAGTGAGGCGACACACGTCAGCTAAAACCACAATATCACTCTATATTTCACCTGCTTGGCAGTAATGTTAGCTGACCAGACGAAGGTCTCTCCATGAATCACTGCTGATCCTAGTGTTGGCTTTTCCTGCTTCAGCGCAGGCGGAGGCAGCGGGGCTCCGTAGCGAGTAACGTTGTCGTCTCCCGACCGCAGCCGGAGTGAACAAGGAAGACACCGGTACCCGGTCGGTAATGAGATGATAGCGTTTCTCTCTGCGGAGCCCCGTCACTTCACAAGACACGGAAAACCTCTGTTGGTCTGGAGGAGCTGCAGCATTTATTTCTGCACAAACGTCCACTGAACATTCACTAGATATTCTCAGAGCTAAACTAACTCTTCTGCAGTGTGGAGTGAGCGCGCGTTCACGTCTAGAGGTGGAGCGAGTACGCGAGAACGCGCGCTGTCTGAGTGAAGGCAATCAGGCAGAGCAGCAGTGACTTCAGCCACACGCGCATATGTCCCGACCCGGTACATTTATACGCTTAAAAAGTTACAAACAGTCCCTTTAATTCAAGGCAGAATGATAGGACGATCTTCTCCACGCCACGGGAACTCCATGCACTGACTGTGACTAAATGTTGTTTTAATGACGTCCGTGCGACCAATCAGGTGATGACAGACAAGGATCATACCATCAAGCAGGGAGGGGCGGGGGTGCGTGATGTGCTGACGGTCTACAGGTACAGAGCAGGAGGGAGAGGAGGAGAGAAAGGGAGAGGAGTGCGGTACGCGAATAGCAGACAAGATGAGTGACAGTTGGAAACGAAGCAGCATGTAAAATTATGGTATTCTGGAAATTATAAGGTTTAGTATAATTATATTGAATAATTTCAGTGATATATGTGCATACATACTAATCATAGGTCAAAACAGCGCTAAATTTGGCAGAATTATAAAAGGCAGAAGTGGTAAAACGAAGAGCCGTTTTGGAGCCGAAAGAGCCGGCTCTTCTTGGTTGAGCTGAGCCAAATGATCTAACTCACTAAAAAGAGCCTTAATTCCCATCACAAATCCAGAGCCACGGATCATGGATGGATGGAATGAACGGGGAAAGCTCAGCAACACCGGATGTTGAGCGAAACAGGTTTCAAAAGAAAATCATATCGCCAACTGTATTTTTTTAATGATTTAGTTAAGATGAAAAAACACCGAAATATCCCACAACCCACTATGGAGGACCACAAAAGTCACGATAATACTAATAAAGCATTTAATTGATTAATAACTAATTGTACAATAAAACATAGCCATCAATAAATGTGTTAACAAATTGATTTATTAATCTATAAATAAATGGATTAAATAACAAAGTAATTTGTTATTTGACATTTTAATGGGCAATACAAAGAAAATGCAATTTGCTTTTCTATTTTTATTGTTAAAGAAAAAAGAAACTTTTTGCTTAAAAATATTTATAGATTAATAAATCAATTTGTAAACACATTTAATAATGGCTATTTCTACTGTACAATTACCTATTAATCCATTAAATGCTTTATTACTATTTAACTGACTCTTGTGGTCCTCCATAACCCACAAGACAAAATTACAGTAACAAAATAGGTGTTATAACCATGGCTGGATAAGCCTGTTAGGGGACCCCATAGACTAGAACCCCACACACACCCAACTAAGCGTGGGCGATACCAAAATATTTTTATCACCTATAAAGATACCAATACCTTTTATTACTAAAAGTAGCTAATGTTTTGTCATGTAGGTAGGGGAGAGTAAAGTGCATTCAGAATAGCCCATTAATAATGCTTTCACCTGTTGACATGTTTATTACCACTGAATGAATATTACGAGAATAAAGTCATAAGTTTACGAGAAAAAAACACGTAATATTACGAGAAAAAAGTCGTAATATTACGAGAAAAAAGTCGTAATATTACGAGAATAAAGTCATAAGTTTACGAGAAAAAAGCCGTAATATTACGAGAATAAAGTCACAACTTTACGAGAATAAAGTCACAACTTTACGAGAAAAAAGTCGTAATATTACGAGAATAAAGTCATACATTTATGAGAAAAAAAGAAAATAACACGTAAAATTACTTCTTTATATTTTGACTTAATTCTCGAAATCTCAGATTTATTTTTTTTCCTCAATGTGGCCCTAATACTCCGTCGTACCGTCGCACCATAGACCTGCAACAATGATAAATAAAAATGAAACTGTAAACAAAAAAACAGTTATTCATTTCCACTAATTTTTTCTTTTCTTTTTTTTAATTTTGCAGACCCCTGCCCTAACCGCTCATGTATGATCCTTGATTTTATTTTGAAAAGCTACGACAGGAAGCCAGCCTGTCATTCTGTGTGTTTTATCGACTTAAATCTCAAAGCCAAACGACAAATAATGAGTTAACTTTGCTAACTATATATTGAATATTGTAGCTTTAACAAAGCACCTGACATGGCGTTTATCTGCGAAAGGCACAAGATTATGCCACCGAACACACTATTTATAATGTTTTAACGACTAAATATCAGTTATTTTCCCTTTTTAACGGCCTTAACGGCCAGTTCATTGTACTTCTGGTTGTTTCCAACGGTTAGGAGACGGTTAGAACGGTTAGGAGGACGGTTAGAAGGACAGTTAGAACGGTTAGAACAGTTAGGAGGACGGTTAGAAGGACAGTTAGAACGGTTAGAACAGTTAGGAGGACGGTTAGAACGGTTAGGAGGACGGTTAGGATTAAACGTTCAAAGTCTGTTATAATTGATCATCACACATTAAGACCAAAGTGATTCTTTTTTATTAAGTAAAACGTGTTCTTATACCAACTACTCTTACCTCCATGCTCACCCCCGCGAAATCTGATTAATATTTTGTTTTTTTATCCCACTTTTTGCCAGTGAACTTCGCCCAGAATTGATTTCCTCAATAAATATCACAACAAGCCAACCGGCTTCCCGACTGTACGTACAAGTGGAAGTGACGTCATCACGCAAAAAAGTGAGCGAAAAAAAGGGACGTTGGCGTTCCAGAATAAAAGGCAGCTAATTTAGCATCTCTCTTTTTTTTTTTACTTTGCTGGCCATTTATATTTATTAATTTATAATATGTTATATAATATATACTTACTTATATAATATATTTATAATATATAATACTTAATAATAATTATATAAGGTTGATTATTATATATTTTTTAATCTAATAATAATTATATTTCATTATTTAGATTTAAGTATTTGACCTTTTCATCTAAATTTTTTTTCATTTTTATCTCAAAACTTGACATTTATCTCATATTTGCCGTATTAAGTTAAAATTTTTATTTAGTCAAAATTTAGATTTTTTTATCTAAAAATTGTATTTATTATAAATTTGTATATATATATATATATATAAATTTTACTGTTGGTCAGACAAAACAATGATTATTTGTTACCTCTGGGCTTTGGAAAGTTTTATTGTGAAAGTATTTTTCACAATTTTCTAAACGATTAATAAAAAAGTAATCTACAGATTAATGAATGATGAAGATAATTGTAGTTGCAGCCCTTCAAGACTATATTCAGTATTTTTCAAAAAAAATAAAAGTACAAGTGGAAGTGACCTCAACAAAAACAGACTTTGTCATTATAATGCAATAAAACAAAAGGATCACAAATCATGTAACTTTTCTTTCAAAATTGCTTTATTTCTTCCCGTGTTTTTTCAAGCAAAATTTTTTATGATTCCTTTTTTATATTAATGTAATTAAAAAAAGATAAAACTTGGGATCTTTTTTTGTCTTTATGTACAAGCAAGAAAAAAAAAATGTTTAGGAAATAACTATGAACATAAAAGAATCCCTGCACAATAACACTGTAAAAAATAAAAAAAACAAAAGCATTAGAGTTGGAATCAAACACCTCTAGTTAACAGCTCCTTACTTAAGCAACAAGCTCACATTCATACACACTTTCATACACACTTTCAGACACACACACACACACAGCAGGATGTCAGCAGGTTTAGTTTAGGTGAATGGTGAGGTGGAGAGTTTCAGGGCACAAGCTCGCACTACATAACGCAGCCGGTATTCTCATTAGAGGGAATGGAAAACATAATGTGTCTCATGAACACATGTATCAATCATACACACACATTTCTCTCCAGGTGACATTTAGACAGCATGCAGTGCAGTGGTCCTCTCCACGATGCTCCAGTGTGTCAACAATACTGTTTAATTCTCCTTCTTCCAACTCGGTTCCTATTCCCATCGCAGAGCCGACTCCATTAATAGCAGACCACACTGCTGGTGTTTGACTGTTTTGCAGATAAAGATATGTCACTTGGTAAATGTAAACCGTTTTGTTTTTATGAGATGTGGAGTAGCAGATGTATAGAAGCCCATTTTTTATCAAGAAAGATAAAAAGACTGAGTGACCAAGGCAGAATTATGGCATAAAAAGTCATACTTAATATCTCATAATTTTGACTTAAATATTTTGACTTTTTTATCTCTTAAATTTGACTTTTTACCTAAATAACAAATTGTCTTTTTATTTCATATATTTGCCGTATTAAGTCATATTTGTAGACGGCGTATTAGGGTCATTGTAGGAAAATAAAAGCCAGGGGAAGAAGGGTAATATTCAGAGAAAAACTTCGGAGATTAATTTAATAAATGAATTAAAATTGATGACTTTAAAATCTCACAAATTAGATTTTTTTCTTTCGCAAATTTGCCTCTTTTATTTCAGAGAATATCTGAGGGTTTTCTCTGTCGGCCGTAAAATTGTGATTTGACTAAGAGTAAATTTGAATGTCCTCAAAATGAGTCAAAAATAGATTTCTTTATCTAATAATTTTGCCTTAGTAAATCATCATATTGATTTTTATCTTTTAAGTTTTACTAAGGAAGTCAACATTTAGATTGTTTTAATCTAATAATAATTATATTTTAGATTTAAATATTTTACCTTTTCATCTAAAAAAAAATTAATTTTATCTCAAAACTTGATATTTATCCAATATATTTGTTTTGAGTGATTCAAAACATTTGAAAGACCTCAATTATGACTTAGTAGGTCAAAAAATAGATTTCTTTATGTAATTATTTTTGCCTTAGTAAGTCATCATTTTGACTTTTTATTTTTAAATGTTTATTTATCAAAATTTAGATTTTTTTAATCTAAACATTTGATTTGATTATTTTCTAAGTTTGATTTAGTCAACATTTTTTGAATTTTTATTTCATAATTTTGACTTTGGAAGTCAAATTTATAGTCCAAATTATGATGAGTCAAAATTAAGAGACAGCAAATAAACATTTTGTGATGACCACTATTAAATTTATCTTTTTGGCTTTTCCCGGTGAAAATGGGCCTCCACACAGGAGAATAGATTCTGAGAAAAAGCAGCAAGTTCAGACCAACACACAAGAATTACAACTTAATTCAGTCCCAACTTTGAACTTCACTTTGGATAAAACTATTTCTGAGGTTTTTGCATATACTACTGCACTACTGTTATGCAATTAAATGACGAGTAATGAGACAGTACAAAAGAACACTGATTTTCCATAAATGAACCAGAAAGCAGGTTTAAAACTAGAGGCTCCTCACTTCCTTTGATGCAGTGTTACTTTTCCAGTTTTTAAGTGGTATTGTAATAAACTTCACGGTGTCTTCAAGGAGAAAAAAAACAACAAAAAACACTCGATCCAGACATTCAGCCTCCTCTCAGAGCGCTCACATTCTGTACAAAAAGCAACCCTGAGTCTCGTCAGTGGAACGACTGCTCCGTTTCTGGGACGCTTCACAGCCTCTCTCTACATTTTAGATTTCCTCTCATTCACTGGTCCACCGCCCCAAACACAACGCCGGTCCCCTACTCCGACAAACCAAACCTCCATCAGGTGGATGACTTCCACACACACACACACACACACACACAAACAAACACACACACACACTCAGCTGATCACTCTTATTTTTTTGCTCGTTCGTGGAATTGTGTTGGCATTTCTGTAGCTTGACATAAGTGGAATGGAAACCCTTGTCATGACAGAATAGTGTAAAGATGAAAAGAAAAGGGCTGAAGAGGGGGGGAAGAGGGGGGTTTGTTGGGCGTGACGACTGACGCTGCAGCCAATGACAGTCTCTCCTTTTGGGCCCACGCCCCCCCGCCCCCAGAGCTCACAGGCCTCCACCGTCTCCCTTCGCTCACTTCTTCTGTGCGATCGGTTGGCTGCGTCTTTAGCGCTGGCTTCCTCTGTTTTATCCAATCAGGAGTAGATGGTGATGACTTCACTTCCTCCACCTCTGACCAACAGGACGCGCTCCAATCCTTCTGTTAGGACCTCGAGGAACTCCATGTCTGGGCGGCGAGTTAAGGAGTGTTTCTGCAGAGTTTAAGTTTATTTTATTATTATTTTATATCTGTTAGCTGCACCTACAACCCTGTACAGGATAAGCAGGTATAGATAAGGCATGGATGTTACTTTCACTGTGTCTCATTTCAAGCATGAAATAAAACCTAACCAAAGGTTTCTTGTTGTAATGATAAGCTGTTGTGTTGCTATATTGTGAAACGTTAAGAACGTTTCGTGATAAATTGTTATAACGAATAGTTTCTTCTTTTAACGGAAATCATTTTGTGGTAAAAAACAAGACAAACATGTCACTAAAAACATGAGAAAAATCTTTTTGAAAAGAGAAAACATACGCTGGAGGGTGGACGCTACGCTTCAGCAACGGTGCCATCGGTGGGAAAGGGGGGTGACGAAATATCGTTGAAATATGCAAATAATACCGCACATTTTCAGCCAGTCTCTCCTGGAAGACACTTAGGATGTTGCACTCGGGTTGTTCCCAAAATTGACAGAAATATTTAGGGCTGGGTAGCGATACTTGATACCTTTAAGGCATTCCCAAACAAATACGTGTTTGCAGTGATGAGCTAACCAGTGGAGACACACACACACAGCTTCCATTCACATGATGGGTATCGAATGAAGTCCTCTGCTGGTATCGGTGTCACCTTAAGGGTACTGGTATCGCAATTTTTGAAACGAACCCAGCCCTTGAAATAGTTGTGTGAAGAATGAAAACAGAGAGCTAGAGAGAGAAGTTCAAACCCTGGTGGGTGGGAGGGAATATCAGATCGCAGGTTTTCGGGAAAATTACAGTGATTGTTGGACAATCGTTGGTGTTTCTGAAACTATTCGACCATCGACAAGCACTTCTGATGAAGCGTACAGGCAGCTTAAATATCTCATTTGGTTAATTAACCGAAACCCCTCAGTGTTTAAGGATACAGTTCTCGTCTCCATCCGTGTTCCTGGGTGGTCCTGGCATGTTGAGCAGGACAAGCCGGGCATCATGGGATTTGTTGACGATGACCTCGTTGAGCTTGACGGCGGTGTGCATGCGCCTGACGTTGGAGTGGTCCCTGAAGGAAAAACGAGATGCATTAAACAGCCTGTTTAACGAACCACAACGCTGAGAGAAACTGTGTGACTGTGTGTTGTTTTCCGCTCACGGCCTGATGCTGAGCATGTCTCTGAAGCCCTCCGGCGTGGAGCAGCCAGAGTGCGTGGCTCTGTAGTGCGACGACTTCTCTTTGGTCCAGGTCATCTGAACTCGCCGGTGATGCTCGGTGCTGCCGCCGCCTCCTCCTCCTCCTCCGCCTCCGCCGCCGCCGGCACCGGCGTTCGTCGCCCTGTCTCGCTCCCCACCGTCGGTGTCGTCGTCGTCGTCCGAACCGATGCTCGTCAGCCGCAGCATGGAGTTACGGTCTTTCACCAGCTGGGCCTGGTTTGACACAAAGACACACACACACGCATGTTCGTTCTCATCTCATCTCAACCTTTACTCTACCATCCTCGTTCTTCTACACCTCTGCTCTCCCGTCCCCAACTCCTACTCCCGGTCTCTATCTCTGTACCTGTCTGTCTCTGTGTCCTTTGGAGGCGTTTGAGGTGTTGACTCCAGTACTCTTGTACCTGGTGGAAAGAAGCACCTACAGACGACATAAGGTCACCTAACTTTCTAATGCAAAACACAGGCTGTGTGATCTACTCTAACGGAAGCACTGGAGGATCACTAACTACAGGGACAGACCTGAGTCAAATGGCCACTGAAACTCAGTAATGAAAAGAGTAGAAGAGGAAGTTCCTCTACTGCTCTTTTTCCAAGTCAGCCAACAAAAAGTACATTTGACCCAGATCAGCATATTCACTATTAGGCAAACTCTTAATTGAATCCTTCAGATAAAGAAGTGAAAATGTCAGATGAGCGATGATTTGAAGTTGTAATAAATGTGAGATACTGATCTCTAATTCATTCTCATCTTGTTTGGCATTCACCTAGTAGCAGTAGTTCACACTACACGACTTCAGTTCTGATTTTCCACTCGCCGACAGTTTTTTTGGAGCTCCCTGACAATAGCCCCAGATCAGAAAGGCAAATCGGCGTTGGCTCGCCGCTCGCAAAATCGGCGCTCAAGCGTTATAGTGTGACGTATTTTTGTAAGGCCAACCAGGAAGTTAGCATCAACCTGTCGGGGAGCTACAGCCAATGAGAGATTGAGACACAGGTTGAGGGGAAACCTAGCGGAGAGGTCGCCTGTAACAATAGGAACTTACGGACCGAAAGTTGTTGTTGCACCTAGAGGAATCAGGCTATAAATAGTAAAGACACGGCTATTTCGTGAACATGTGTGCGAAACGACAACATCAACAGACTACAAGGAAAGCCCAACAAAAAAAAAAATCCTGTCTCGCGCATGGTGTCACGTCATTTACCGATTCCTCCTGGTGAAAGATCTTGTAGTGTGTGACCTGTCACCGGGTCGGTCATGTAGTGTGAAAACCACGACGACTTCAAGACGGCAAGTTGTTAAAGTGATATGACGGCTCTGAAAGTCGTGTAGAGTGAATTTGGTTTTAAGGATTCAGTGTCCCATTAACTATGCCAACATGCAACCTGCATGTGCATTAACATTGGTGTGTCATTATTATTGTTATTATTGGCATACTGATTTTAAAGGCTGCCCCAAAAAACACTTTTCACAACCTTTTTCTAAAGGATTTAGAGGTATTCACTGAAATCTAAAACCACGAAAAAAAACAGAAAACCTCTTTTGCTTCAACAGCGTGTCTAAATTGCTCTACGTGATTAAATCCAGCTGCTGCTTTACTACCAGCAACCAGTAAACTTACATCATCAAAACTCCAGCGTACCCGCTGAGGAGACCAGTGGAGAAAGGAAATGACATGAGCTTTAATAATAACGCTGAACGGGAGGTGTTGTTGCCACTGTTATATGTATATTAAAATGAAACAAAAACATCTGCACCATTTATGCACCTGGATAACTTGTTATAAGCTAAATACCTAGCATTATTGGGTCATTTTAAAAATCACATATTGACCCTATCGTCCTGTAATGTGTCAAAATATGTTACTGATATATCCTGCTCTCAGAGGCATGTATAAAATGTGTTTTTAGATTTCTATAATTCTACTTCTAAACTCTCTCAACAACATCCTCTACAATTAGTTTTTTAATTTAATGAACTTGTAACTCACAGCTGGCCATAACCACTGACCTCACCTGAGACCTTGTAGCTCCACCTGCCTCTGTCCTACTGCTGCTGCTACCAGGGTTTCCCTGATAAAATGATGCACGACAATGAACAGACAGGTCAGACGAGTATGCCATGGGTGACCTTGTATACAAACTGATGTTAATAATGACCCCAACACAAGATGTTCACGAGCATTCGACCCGCACCCCTCCCCCCCGAGTTTACCTCTCGTTCCCGGTCGGATTTAGACAGTCGCATCTGTCGCAGCATCTGAGACCTCTGCTCCATCATCAGGGTCCTTTCGTAGGTGTATGCACTGATGTCACTGTCATGCTGAGAGGAGGAGGCGAGAGGAGAGAGACGTATTAATACATGAATCGATTTTTTTTTCTACTCAAATGAATGAAAATGTCCTGATAAAAGAGAAGCGCACCATCTCGACTACTTCCACGTCCGCCTCGATGCGTAGGTGATAGAGGAAGGTTGCCAGATCCTTCTTCATCTGGATGGAGTTATCCTCCATCTGGGCCACCGTGAAGATTCGCATCGCACACTTACGCCACACCTGAGGAGGAGGACAGAGAATATTCGAACGAAGAAAGGAAAGACATTTCAAAAAGTGTTAAAAACAAATCCAGATTGCTCCTACCTTGTGTTGGCGCAGCAGGAAGGGCAGCAGCATTAGCATCCCGCCGTCGTGGACGATCCACCAGACGTCAATGTAGCCCTCTGTGCAGGGCTCGCTGTTGCTGGGGAACAGAGAGATGTTTTTGGGCACCAGCAGGGCCAAGTGGGCTGCTGTGGTCACCCGCACTGTGTCTGGAAGGAAGAGAGGGGGCGCTGTTAGACTGATAACTATGAATCTAAAACTATGAGATCAAGAAAAGACCCTCTCGAACTCTAATTTTCCAATCCTCCTCGACTCACTGATGAACGTCTTCCAGGCCTGCGGGTCCTCGCTTTGCCTCCAGGCGTGAGGCCAGCCCATCACCACGGTGTTGGGCTTCATTCCTCCCAGGCCGCTGGACTGGATCATGTGGCTGATGCCTTCGCGCGGCTTCTGCGCCACGATGCACTGACAGAAGCCCTTCACGCGCTCCTTATCCATCAGGTGCTTCAGCGTCTGAAAATAGGAGACGTTTAGCACAACATCTAGACGGGTAACTAACTCCATCCACACGCCGCCAAGATAGAAACCTCCCACCTGTTCGGCGGCGAGGGCCTCTCCGTAGCTCTGGAGGAAGTTGCCGGAGACGACGGTGCCAACGATGGTCAGGCCCTTTCCCGCCTTCAGCTGGCTGGCGAACGTCAGCAGGCGAGGAGACTTGACGTGGGCGTCCTCGTCCAGTTTTAGTAAGACCAACACCTGCGGCCTGGAGAAGACGAGTGTGTGTGTTAACGGATTTTTTAAGAATCAATAACAGCAGGTTCTCCTACACAATCTATGGAGGAAATACAGTGTTGTGTGAGAAATGACCACAATCAAGAGTGGAATTTTCTATTTAGTGATGTTTATTATCTTTAATCTCGCATGCATCACTGAATATATTGAACACATCTGGTTCACTATCCTCCGTTTAAAGCTCCAGTACGGTACCTCCAGTTCTTGGTGTGCGGCGGCCCCTCTTCCAACCTCAGGAGGGCATATCGGGCAGCGCTGAGCGAGAGACCGCGGATCCCATCCCCCCACTCTTTCTCCGCTCTGATACACACACACACACATGGAGACATGTACTGTATGTGCTGCCTGACATGTACTGTGTATATTGTGACCTCTCCTGACACACAAAACATACATGACTCGCACTCATAAAAGGCAGAATTCTACACACACACACTTTTACACGCACACACACACCACTCTTGACCACGCTGTACATGCACCATCATGTGGGGGGTCGGGGGGGATACATCTCCATGGCAACATACCCGTGATACTCTATGTACTTGTAGATCATGCCGGCGATCACCATGGCAACGATTGCGTAGTACCAGGAGGATATGAACATGAGCGCCAGGCAGATGATCATCCCCAAAAACGACAAAGTCCTGCACACACCAGAGGGACAGATCAGTGTGTGTGTTTATTTATGTGAATGTGTGCGTGTGCGTGTGTGTGGTAGTACCAGTGGTAATAGGAAAAGCGCGGCCTCCAGTTGGGCGTCCTCAGGAGGGTCTGGAGGCCACAGGCCAGGTTCACAAACAGATAACACATCAGGAAGAACCTAAATAAAGAACAGAAATTAACCCTGAAGCCCCTGAAGGAGATTGATACAAGATCTAATAGTAGGATACACACACACACACACACGCAGCCTGTGTCTCACATTGTAAGGATGGGAGCCACCAGGTCCAGAGAGGCGATGAGGATCCCCAGCTCAGCTATCAGGGCTGTCAGCAGCAGGGCCCAGGTGGGCTCCCCGTTAGCCTTCCCATGGCCAAACACCTGGCACACACACACACAAAAGGAAAAAGAGTGAAAATATAAAACAGGTGCACCAAAAAAATGTGACTGAAAATGGGTTAAGGGACTGAAAACACAGTGAACCCTTTTCCTCCTTTTACCTGTTTATCATATTTAATGTTTATTATAATAAAATGAATTTAGAGAATTTGGGAGAGGCACAAAAGCTCATTTGGACAGGCATTGAGTATGAATATTAGCATCTCTAACCCGGAGGAAGGGGATGATGTTGTCCTTGGCGATGGCCTGTAGGAGTCGGGGAGCGCCGGTCAGCGACTGGAGGCCTGCGCCACATGTTGAGAAGAAAGAGCCGATCACAATGACCCAGGGAGACGGCCACGCCAGAGTCCCCACCACCAGGTTCCCTTTAACCGAGTCTCCAAACCTGCAGGAACACAAACAAGTGTTTAGAGCTTTTATAGCAGTAGACAAAACAACTATATATATATATGGTCAGGCGCAAGAGCAGATGTACTGACTTGTCTCTGAGGACGACCCCTTCGATGCAGGCTCCGAACAAGACGACGCTGCTCAGGTCTAGATGGACAGCACTCAGGAAAAAACGACACTCAGCAGTCGAATCAAATCAGATCATCAAATGCATCCTGAGTGCTTTTTAGAGGGAATAGCCCGACCATTAAATGAGCAATTAATTTAGCTAAAGTGACGAGCCATAAAAAATGAAATAGATAACCCCACAGCAACATAAAAAAGACAAAGTATGCTGTGGGGAAAAATAGGAGACAGACTGTTTCCATAATAATACAGAGAAAAAGCCAGCCAAAGATCCCTAATTTAATAATCTCGAACAATAAAGAGAGAAGCTTGCCACATTTTATGTGACTGTCCAATCAGTGTTGATGGTTAATATAGTGTGTGCTATGGTGCGCTGTTGGCAGGATCCTAGGTGTGTGTGAGGTTTTATATGTCTTATGAAACGTGTATGACCACATGACTTTAATTAATTAATCTAATAATGAAGTTGACCTTTGACCTTAGCAGGTGTACGGTTGTATTTTTCTGTTTAGGTGTAAGAATATTTCCTTAATTGACATTTTGTGAGTTTATTTCGACATAGCAAACGGGCGCGCAATGCATCCTAGTACATGTAGGCGCAGCCAGCACGGCTCAGATGGCTCTGCTTGGACATCCACGTAAAAGATTATTATTATTTCACACCATCAAAACAAGCACTTTGTTGTTGAGGTTGCAGAAGGAGGCTAGTTTTTCCTTTCTGGAAAACTGTCGTACTGTGTTGTGATTGTAAACACAGAAGAAAAAATTGCTTCATCACATAAGAGGAAAGGATACAGACGATGGAGGTGGTGACGATGGCGAGAATGGTTCCGATGGGGATGGAGCGCTGGGCATCTTTCAGATCCCCCGACCGGTTGGAACCAGCCATGATTCCTGAGGAAAAGAAGAAAGTAGTAGTTGTTGATTAATGGGATTATTGATAACATTTTCATGTAGACTAATATTTGTTAAAAGATCATACATCTACCGAGACTTTAGGAAGGTGTTGAATAAAAGTATGATTTTTCCTAAAAAAATAATTATCATGATTTAAAAAATGTTGGCGGGTCCAAAATGAATGTTTAGTTCATCTCTGTGGAAGATATCTTATGTTTGGTTCCCACTTCTAACAAGGCTTGTGAGCCAATAGTAAAACTAAAAAATGTAATATTGCAAATTATGTTTTGTGATACTGTATCGATTCTCAAAAACAATGTATAGATTTTTAATTAATAGTTTAAAATTGCATAAACAAGTTACTTTTTTTAATCAGATTTTATGCATGTGGTGGTTTGCTCTTTATACTATGAGTTTTCATAAAATTGCAATATATACTTGTACTTGATCCTGAAACAGCAAGAAAAATGTGTTTTCATAACAGAATGACGGCAACAGTGTGTTTACATTTCTTATAGGTTTACCCTTTAAACACAGCTGGTTTAGCTTGAGTTCAAGGAAGGGCGAGAGAGAGAGAGTGCGTACCTGTGACGGAGGGGAAGAAGATGCCCACCAGCAGTGTGAAGGAGGTGGTGATGTCAGCAAACACGTAAGGCTGCTGCGTGAAGACCGGATGCGCCTCGTGAGAGGAGCTGAGGGAGCCTTTCTCCACCACGTCACCTTTGCTGAGGTAGGAGCTCCACAAGTTCTCTATGAGGACGACATTCAATACGTTTGTGCTCGTTAGCGACTTTACCGTAAAACTGCAATTAAAGCTGCAGTAGGCAACATTTTTTTGGGCATCATTGGGCAAAAATTCCATAATAACCTTTAAGCATATTGTAATACAAGTGCTCTGAGAGAAAACTAGACTTCTGTAAGTCCTCATGGCTCTGTTTTCAGGCTTTAAAAAAAAATATAGCCCGTGACGGAAGAATTTGACCAATCACAGGTCATTTCAGAGAGAGAGAGTTCCTATTGGCTGTGTTCCAGCTGGTGGGTGGTGCTTGGTATATCCTCAACAGATCTGACGCCTATTGAAAGAGGCTGAGACGCCTCATATCTTTGGGGTACAACACATGCGCAGTAAAATCTGGGCAGACTGTAGGAGCCGGGGATCGAACCGTCAACCTAGTGATTAAAGAACGACCACTTTACCCAATTCACTGATATACTCTGAAACAGAAAAAGACAGCACACACACACACACTACCTGAAATTATTCCACTGGCCAGACCGGGGATTCCCTCAATCTCGGAAAAGTTGTTGGAAAGGAAGTATCCGTCGCAGGAGGCGTTGATTTCTGCGCCCTGGCAAAACTGCGTCCAAAGATATGTGGTCTCCACCAGAGGGGGAGCGAAGCTGGGGTCAAAGGTTGGGCCCACGGTGCTGGTTTCTAAAGGGGAGGAATACAGTATGTAAAAAAAAAAAAAAAAACCTGAAACTTCCCATGATTGTAGATGGCAATAAGCAGCCAGGTACCCACCATTAATAACTGTGAAGTTGTTGTCGCCTCCCTCCACCGGCTCTTTGATCTGCAGCAGGATGGTTTTCGCACATTGGTTGTCTTCAATCTCATGGCCGTTGATGGTTCTGTTTCCCAGCATGCACACGCTGCGGACGGAAGCCCAACGGTTAGTCAAAACCACGGACAGTTAAAGGATTGATCAGCGTTAGTGTTTTCGTCCACACTTACGGGAAATGTGGCGGTTTGAAGGCGGAGACCAGCGCTCCGATATAAATGGAAACGATGGAGACGATGACGCAAGCCAAGAATATGGAGGCCAGTTTGTTGACGTATTTCACGCCCACGAAGACCAGCAGGGACATCAGGAGGAGACAGATGGAGCCGTAGACCCGCATGTTGTTCAACATGGCCGCCCCTTCGCCTTCGGGGTGCTTTGACTCAAATATGGCTGCCTTCGGCGCTATGTACATCTGGAGGAGGGAGGAAGAGGAGAGTGGAAACAACAATGGGGAAGATTTTTATTTGATTTTTGCTTCAATTTTTTATGAAATATCTTGATTTGCCAGGTATTTAAAAGGGATATTTGGGGTGTTTTGAAGTGGGGTTGTATGAGGTACTTATCCATAGTCAGTGTATTACCTACAGCAGATGACAGTCGGCAGTTTAGAGAAACAGACAGGAGTTACCGCACAGGAGCAAAGCAATGTACTGCTATGGATGAGGGCAGCAGCAAAATATATTTTAGACACCTAAAAGTAAAATAAAATAATCTATCAGTTTAAGTGTACGCTATATTTAGAATGTTTTCACCGGGAACTGAAGCTGTCGCCAAAGCAACCAAACTACATTGAAAATACCTGCAGTTTTACCTCGCAGGACACGGGGGGTTGCTGATCTACCGCTGCCTCGATTGGTTTGTTATATTGTGTGACTTTGGTTAGTTTGGATCCACCGAAGTCACACAATAACACAAATAAAAACCTCTAACTGATTGAGGCAGCGGTAGACCAGCAACCCCCTGTGTCCTGAGAGGTAAAATTGCATTATATTTTCAAAGGAGTCTGGTGGCTTTGGTTGAGAGCATAGATGGATACAAGGGCTTCAGTTCCCGGTCAGAAAGGGCTGTCTGACAAGGTAAAGCGGTGAAAATATTCTAAATATTGCGTACATTTAAACTTATATTGATTTTTTTTAGGTGTCTAAAATTAGTTTTTGCTGCCCCCATCCACAGCAGTACATTGCTTTGCTCCAGTGCTGGTAACTCATGTCTGCTTCTCCAAACTGGGGTCGTGCCGACCGTCATCTACACTGACTATGGATAAGTGCCTCTTACAACCCCACTTCAAAACACTCAAACTATCCCTTTAATCATCTCTGCTACATACAATTTCAATTATAGATGAATCCCTAGAGACAATGGTTGATAAAGGTAACAATGAAGATGACGAAACCCACCAGGAGGATCTCGATGGCTCCCAGGATGTACATGGCTCCAGCGAAGGTGGTGCCCAAGTAGAAACACAGGCCCACCGCTCCACCAAACTCTGGACCCAGAGAGCGACTGATCATGAAGTAGGCGCCTCCCGCTGGAGGAGGGAGGAGAGAGGAAGAGGAAGAGAGATAGAGAGAGAGAGAGAGAGAGAGAGCAGGGCAGGTTGTACATCAGGGTTGAAAGAAGTGGAAATGGAGAGCGGAGAAGCAGGGTGATAGAAGAATAAGAAATTAAAGGGAAAATTAAAGGTAGATTGTAAAAGAGAGGAGAGGGAGGAGATGGGACATAAAGAGAGAAAGAGAGAGAGGGATGGATGTTAGTAACATTATGATGTTAGGAGGTGAAGAGAGAGAGAAAAAAAGAGGACAGCTGATGAGAGAAGGCATCCTATGCTTGAAGAAATAAGCATACTGTTCTACATGACACATTGGAGTAAGAAGACAGAACAGATCTTTGGTCAAATGATATCTGCAAATGAATCCTTACAGCTGTTTCTTTGTCTCACTTGAAGTACTGCATCTGAAGTAAACGCTTGATCGTCTTCAGAGCTGGGTATCAGACCTCAGAACGTTTTTTTGGTACTGACCAAAATGTGTCTGTAGCACCAAGTATCAAAAACTGAATCAGATTCAGAGTTCTGATCAGACAGTTCCTGATTTACATTACAATATTGACATTTTTATTTTTATAAAGCTTATGTTTAGAAAATATTTAGCATTTTAGAACTTTGGTTTCTTTTGTTACATCAAAAAAAGAGTTTGAGAAATGACGTTAAACGGTTTATGTTCTCTACTGACGCCTAAAACTATCAGTAGCTGCTTGAAGTTTTTGCACCCTCATCTTTGTGTGAGCTACAGAGTCATTCTAAACTACATTATTTCAACAGGACTAGAGTATGTAAAGTATAGACACTAGTACAGAAAGGTTTTAAATAAAAACCCAGCCCGAATTTATGTTCTGAACATCCTGGTGCACATGTGCATCGCCCCACACAACTGCCACTCCGAGTGAGCTCAAAGAAAACAACAGTAAGCTTAAATTTGCCGATACAGTTTGAACCAGTTATAAAAAACAGAGCACATGTGGGGGGGGGGAGGGAGGAGGGGGGAATCATACAGGTAAGAAGAGAAACTACAAAAAATTCGCTACTGACTGTGAGCTCAGAATTCAGTGTTTGGTTTTCCAAAATGCAACCCTTTAACAAAAAAAGCACTCGCTTACTTCCTGTACATTTGACAAACACAATAACAGTAATGTTAACAAAAAAAAAAAGTGGGCATATGAATGTGAATGAATGAATGCTGACGCTGAGACGTTCTTAAAAGGGATAGTTTGGGTGTTTTGAAGCTGGGGTTGTATGAGGTACTTATCCATAAGTCAGTGTATTAGCAGCAGTAGATGACGGTCGGCACGCCTTCAGTTTAGAGAAACAGACAGGAGTACCAGCACGGGAGCAAAGCAGTGTACTGCTGTGGGCGGGCGCAGCTGCAAAATGTATTTTAGACACCTAAAAGAAAGACCCACCTAAAAAAAAAAATCTATATCAGTTGAAGTGTACGCTGTATTTAGAATATTTTCACAGGAACTGAAGCGGTTATCTACGCTCTCGCACAAAGCAACCAGACTCCATTGAAAAAAAATGGAATTTTACCTCGTAGAACACGATGTTGTTTTTGTGTTATTGTGTGACTTTGGTGAATCCGAATTAACCAAAAATCACACAATAACTCAAACCAACTAACCGATAGAGGCTGAACTATAGAAGTATAGTATAGAACTACTATAGAACGATAGAACTCCCGTGTTCTGTTAGGTAAAATTACATTTTCTTTTTTCAATAGAGGCTGGTTGCTTTGGCGAGAGCATAGATAACGGCTTCAGTTCCCCGTCGTAAACTTAAGACTATATAGCTGTCTCACGGCAAGGTAAAGCGGCAAAAATAATCTAAACATAGCACACACTTAAATTGATATTTTACGTGTCTAAAATACACTTTGCTGCTGCCCCCATCCACAGCAGTACATTGCTTTGCTCCAGTGCGGGTACTCCTGTCTGTTTCTCCAAACTGAAGGCGTGTTGACCGTCATCTACTGTAGGTAATACACTGACTATGGATAAGTACCTCATAAAACCCCACTTCAAAAAAAACAAACTATCCCTTTAATTAAGGCACGCATGCTACAAAAACTGTCTCTAGAGTCATCTCATTGAATTTGATTAAATAAAAGTGGTGAATGATTTTTTTAGTGCTGAGCTGTATTTGGGAAGCCAAACACTTTTGATTACTCCTTCGCATGAACCACAGTAACCTACATACTGTACATATATAGAGTATTAACTACCATCTGAGACTAGATGGTGAGAAAGCACAAGAAGCTGTTCAGGTGAGGGAAAAAAAAAAAAGAGACAGCATGGAATGAAATGTCTGATGCCAAACAAGACAACGTTAGATTAAATCTCTCTATGTTACCGACGGGTTTTCATTCTACATTCAGTTATCGAAATGTCACATGCTAGTGGAAATATCACACTACTTTGACATTTTGGGATATTCGTCTAGAGGCGTTCCGGTGAGAGGTAAAGTCAATGGCGGATAAATATCCTGGGGTTTTTAATGCGTGTGCAGACAGACAGGGAAGAGGTAGACAGAGGGAGAGACGGGACAAACAGAAATAACACTCGTTAGAATAAACATAATGTACTTCATCAGTACCGCCAATAGCAGGGAGAGGAGAAGGAAAACTAAGAAGAAACATTCAAACATCTAGAGAGGCCACTTGGCTGAGGAAACTCAAAATGAAACTCAATAAGATTCAAGAAGCTGTGCGAGAGTCAGACTAAGAGATTACCACAGCACAGCAGTGCTGTTTAATCCAGGTGTAGGGAAAGGATGGAAGGGGAAGGTGGACGAATACCTGGTACAACTCCGTTAGTGGCGATCGCACTCATCGATATCGCAGTCAACAACGTCTGCAGAAAGACAGTGAGAGATTTTTTAGTAAATTTAGTTTTCATTTTTGGCTCATCATGCATGTCTGCTAACGTAGCTGGACCATAGACTGTATATATGGATGGACGACGCGTCTCCACTTCCGCCCACTGTACAAAAGTGATGATTTTGACGTCATTTGGAGCCAGAGGCTGGAACCGCGGTATCAAGGTCCCGCCCTCACACCCATCTGAGCCAATCACAAGCCAAGCGCGGCCACAGCTTGTTAGCTTGAGGCACCTAGCTGCTACATTAGCACCACGGTTAGCTGTTTAGCTAGAAAGACACAACAACTAACCATAATATCTTTATAACTACATTTATGATCAAGCTGACTAGGGCTGTCAATCGATTCAAATATTTAATCGTGATTAATCGCATGATTGTCCATAGTTAATCATGATTAATCACTAATTAATCGTACATTTTTTATCTGTTCAAAATGTACCTTAAAGGGAGATCTGTCAAGTATTTAATACTCTTATTAACATGAGAGTGGTCAAACATGCTGCTTTATGCAAACATATATATATATATATATATATATATATCTTGAGGTCAGAGGTGAAGGGACCTGTTTGAATATGGCCAAGCCAGGTTTTCCTCGCCAAAATTTAGCGTAAGTTTGGAGCGTTATTTAACCTCCTTCACGACAAGGTGGGTACCGATGGATTTCGTAGGTTTTGTAGTTTCATATGATGCCAGTATCTTCACTCTAGCTGTAAAACTGAGCCCGCTACTATCTTAAAATTGCAAGTTGCATTAATGCGTTTAAGAAATTAGCGGCGTTAAAACAAATTTGCGTTAACGCGTTATCGCATCAACTCTGACAGCCCTAAAATTGACACGTTATATTACACAGACTAGTTTGACCCATGTCCCATCCGCTAACATGGAGGGTGTTTATGACCTATACTGCAGCCAGCCACCAGGGGGCGATCCAGATGTTTTGGCTTCACTTTGAGGAGCCGTCACGTCGTCCATCTTTATATACAGTCTATGAGCTGGACACTCAAGAACTACTCACACAGCAACAGCATACAAAGACAATAGAGAGGCCCTGCAGCACGCCAGCGCTTCCCACCACCCAGGTCAACCGCAGGAACAGGATGACGCCGAAGATGTTCTGAAGGCAAGGCAGGTAAACTCCCATAAACGTCCCCATCTGTGGCGACTGGAAGGGAAGATACAACAGAGAGATGGAACAAAAATAAAAGCTCAATTGATTATTCAGCAACAACGGCTCAACATCGTACATAACGTTATTGTTTTTAAGACTCCATTTAGACATTCTCCTTTTCTTTCAAGCAGCGATTCACAACCTTTCTCACTCCTTCATCAAGAACACCTTCCATGTCCTAAATATGTGAATATGAAATAATTTTAAATAGGGCTGCAACTAACGATTATTTTCATTGTTCATTTTATTATTTTCTCGATTAATCGATTAGTTGTTTGGTCTATAAAATGGCAGAAAATGGCGAAACATGTCGATCAGCGTTTCACAAAGCCCAAGATGACGTCCTCAAATGTCTTGTTTTGTCCACAACTCAAAGATATTCAGTTTACTGTCATAGAGGAGTAAAGAAACCAGAAAATATTCACATTTAAGAAGCTGGAATCAGAGAATTTAGACTCAAACATATTAATCAATTATCAAATTAGTTCAAATAATCATTCATTTCTAACACTGCACCTTAACCTTTATTCTTATATTTTATATATAGTCTTATTCTAGTTTAGCTTGTTTTCATTTTCTATTCTCTTAACTCTCTAATGACTGTTTTTAAATTGTATTTAAATGTCCTTTTGTGGTGTGTTTCTTTTGCACTTTGTCTCAATGCTTTTGATGTTTTATGCAAAGCACTTTGAATTGCCTTGTTGCTGAAATGTGCTATATGATTAAACTTGCCTTGCCTTGATAAACTACTTTTTGCAAACTTAATTTCCGCTGGTAGTTTGCTGCAAGAATAAATTTAATAAATATCAGGATTGCACTAATTTATTATCCTGTTTGGCTCTTTTTTTATTATTCTGTAACACAAAAATGTAGAAATCTCTTTTAAATTTCCATTTTTTTTCAATTTCTCTTCAACTTAGTTGAGCCACTCCACAATCTTGTGTTCCAATCCTGTTGCCAGATGTGTCATGCACAGAACAGGGTGGAAATAGTGAATTACTTTGAACCAGCACAACAGACTGTCTTATCTATGCCAGTCAGCTCCTTATCAGCAAGGATTGCAGTTCAAATCAGGGTTGCATCCTACTGTACTTTCACTTTCAGACGCCGAGTCAAGAGGGCAACGGCGGAAGATATCATTTCTCATTGAGAGTTCCTCAATGATCACATGTTAAAAGGATGGATGGTGGATGAAAACGCTCATTTTGTGCCGTCGTGAGCATCAAAGTACATTTAAACAGAAAATAACTGCATGTATTAAGTGGCGGGTTGCTTCACTGAGATTTTCTTAATCTTCTAAAAATGTATTTAACTCCAAAACAAGAGATCTCATAAAATATTGGCGTCAGGACAGTTACGTTTTTCAATGTGAATTCTTGGGATCGGCAAAGACGCTGATATAATAGACGCTGCGGATTGTTAGTTATGTGCTTGATTGTGCTTTTATTGTTGTACTGGGTGTTTTTTACTGCCCAACGAAAGTCTATTATCAGTTTAAAGGGATAGTTCAGGTGTTCTGAAGTGGGGTTGTATGAGGTGCTTATCCATAGTCAGTGTATTATCTACGGACGTCGTGTACCATAGATTACAGATACATTGACTATGGATAAGTACCTCATACAACCCCACTTCAAAACACCTGAACTATCCCTTTACAAAAAAAAAAAAAGTGAGTTATACCTTGCTGGCTTTCTTTTTCTCGCCGATGCTCTCGGCCTCCTCGTGTTCCTTGGCCCCCTGCGTCAGGTTGGTGTAGTTGGCCAGGCGATTGAGCAGAGAAGACACCTTCGGCCGAGTGTCCATCTCCTCCTGTGGTGGGGGGCAAAGAGGGAAAGAGATAAAGCATACAGTTGGCGAAGGAGGGGAAGAATGACATAGCCGGGGGATAAAAGAGGAAAGGAAGAAGAGAGAGCGCAAGGACAGGGTGCGTCGATAACGGGGAGGCAGGGAGGGAACAAAGAACGGAGAACAAGAGGGTGAAGACGAAAAAACGTGGAGGAAAGAAGGGGTGACAAGCACAGAGGAAGAAAACAGATAAGAGGTAAAATAGCAGGAGAGAAAGTAGCAATTTGAATGAGTCATTATAGAAGTGGGAGATAGAAAACAGAGCTGTTTCCAGGGAACTTCAAAATCTATAAAAAAATTTAAATTATCTGCACCCACCAGCCAAACGCTGGTTTATTTTTGGCTCTAGTGTAGCAGACTCTTTGGCAAATAAACAGCCACGATTAGGAGGTTCTGTTTTTATCCATTGTACAGTATAATAAAAACAAGAAAAGCGAATATTTTAAAGTCTTTTCCACCGTTTGATACAAAGAACCTGCGCTTTCATAGGATAACACATGTATCAATTTTGAGTTTTCGAACCTCAAATAAGGCCAAGTTCCTGTCGTAGAAGTCATCGTCATCCACCCCGTGAGTGTTGTTGATGTACACGCTGGACATTTTGGAGTTTCCATCGCCTGGACACAAAGAAAGAGAGGGTGAATAAAAGGAAAGCAGGGAACCATCTTTGAAAGGATCAAGTCAATCTTAAAAACACTGAGACAGATTCCTCCTGTTCTCGTAGTGGCCAGTTAAGTTTAGTGATCTTTTATCAATCACACTGTCAATGGAGTTTCCTTGTTGAGCAGCAGTGGATGGATAGCAGCTAAAAAAGAGGGACTTTCCTACTAAAAAGAGGTGTACATTTGGAAAACAATCACTTGATTTACTCAGACTACCGTTGCCTCAGTTATTTCTGCTCATCTCTGGTAAACAGAAGATTTAAAGTGGTGCTTTTGTGTGATTCTTTGTGGAGAAACTCGGTTTTACAGATCCGCCAATTAAATCAACTCACTGATTAGTCGACAAAATCGTATGAGTGTTTGTCGACTACGAATTTCTTTGATTGAGGACAGGCCCTGATTTATACAGAAACATTTTGGCCGATGGGTTTCCGTGACTTTAAAACCAATTTTCATGATCCTGTGATTTCTGTGTATGCGAGAAATCCATCGATACGAGGAAAAAAATACAACAAAATACAAACTGCCACAGACACAAACAACTGAAATAAACTAAAACTGCTGGGAAATCCTATGAGGTAAAAGTACATCTGTAGCTGTTAGTGATTAATTGATCTGATTAATCAATAATTAAAATAGTCGCTTGTAGCCGCCTTAAGCAAATCCTGTTTCAAAGTTCATAAGGGCACTTGACTACTGCTTTAAAATAGACTTGAAAAATCTATCCATTATCTTTTCTCTCTCTCTCTCTCTCTCTCTCTCTCTCTCTCTTACACACACACACACATACACAGTGTGATGCAATGGCCACCATGTCGACCAGTTCGGTTCCGCCTCAGTCAGCACAGACCACTGCATCAGCAGCACCTGAGTCAGCAACATCACTTCCCTCGCTGCTCCGCCACAGTCACGCTAATGGCGGCCAGCAGCCATATGCAGTGTCACGTTCAACAGAGGGACACATAGAAGTGACGTAATTTGAGACCCACAACGAGCATGGGGTCAATTTGTTTAAGAAATATGTGAATAAATAAATAAAAAATAGGCGTTCTTGTGTTAAAATCTAACCCTTTGTTGCATTACTATCCTCCCTTTCTGAAGTATCTCTCTGTAGTTGGATGTGACTATTAAAAGTGAAAATGAATATATCCTGCAATAATGTGTTGATGCAGCCAACGTAATTGATTTCTTTTATTTTAATAAACATTTTCCTTTCACAATTTCACCCTGGTGAGGGGGTAGTTGTTACTGCACCAGTGGTTCCCAAGGTGGGGGTCACATGATAAATATGTGAGGTCACCAGATGATTGAAGTGCTGCTGGAAGTGTTGAAATCTTTAAACGTAAACTTAAAACCTACCAGGCCTTTGATTAAGAATGGTTATTATTTTATTATATTATTATTATATTATTATGTATTATTTATATTATTCACTTATTTTATTGTCTTGTATAATTTTGTTATATTTATTGTTATTTTATTGTATTTCATTTTTATAATTTTATTATATTTTGTTATTTTATTAATCACCTATTTTTGTATTTAATTTGCACAATTTTGTTATATTTTATTGTTAATTTAGTAATCACTTATTTTATTGTATTTAATTTGTATAATTTTATTATATTTTATTGTTATCTTATTAATCGCCTATTTTATTGTATTTAATTTGTATAATTTGATTCCATTTTATTGTTATTTTATTAATCTAGTTTTTACTTCACACTGTTTTACTACTATTACTGTTATTATAGCTTTCAATTTCTATATTTTATTAAATTTTGTAATTTTATTGTCTTGCGTGCATTGGTCTCAAATGATCACATTGTTAAATTGTTTTTGTCTTTTTTGTTGTTTTCATGGTTCACACTTATTCTGTCTTACATTCGGCTTGTCAGTCAATTGTGAAGCACTTTGAACTGCATTAACCTGAATGGAGGTGCTATACAAATTACGTTTGATTGACTGATTGGCTGATTGATTGATTGATTGATTGATTGATAGATAATGGGATGAGAAAGTAATTTTTTTCTTTTGAAATTTTGAATACTTTAAAAATGAGAGGGTACGCTTTTTCTTGCACATTTCAAATGGTCATAAGCCAAAAAAAGGTTATGCTTTCCACCAAAAATAATTCATGAATACTTAAAAAGTCCAGACTGGTAAACTCTAAATACATGAACAACTTTCACCATCTCACAGAACATCGGCAGGTTACACACTGAGAAATAGTCAATAGCCATGTAAAGACATAAAAAGCAGCATTTGGCTGGTGGGTGGTAACTTCCCATCCTGCTCGCAGCCAAAGATAGCGAGTGTGAAACTGACTCCACACCAGCGAAAAACAACTTGCCTGTTAATATTCATGCTGGTGTAGAGGTGGTGGTTTTGGTGGTGGTGGTGGTGGTGGTGGTGGTGGTGGTGGGAAAAGATTAAGCTAATCGGGCTTTTTTTTTTTTGCTCATTTGTTCTTCAAAAGATTTTGAGTGGCTGGTCATTTACAACATCTTTACTGTTACTTTGTTGTATTAATTAATGACAGTGTTGTTTGCCTACCCAAAGACTAAAAATAAAGACACACATCACTAACCTAACCTGTTGATCAGGACAGACAACATGTTAGGGACGTCAACACTTTCCTCAGACTGACTAGACTGCTGCCTGAGAACAATGACTAAGTTAACCTGCACACTAATATTCCACTATTATTCCGCATATGACAATATTCCAAACTTGACACGGGTCACGTAAACAGCATATTCAGTTTGGATATTTTGAATTAGGCCTTATTCCGAATGGAGCTGATTTTATATTATTATTGTTTTAGGAGCGTTCTTTTAGACATGTTTGTGACACACGACCTCTTTCCTTGTTTACAGCCAGCTCTGTGCGTTGCACAAAAAAACAACTAGTCGACAGTTTGCAGAGATGCATGCCCAAAAGGAAAAACCCACATTTCAGGTTGGAACATTATGAAAGACTTGGATATCAACAGATTTTTTGGATATACGCATATATCGCAATGCCGACATTTTCAAAAAAGGTGGTTGAAAGAATGAAAGGAGGCTGTGTTCGCACGGTCCAACGAGTCTCCCACCGGTTATGTTAATCAAAGAATGCATGGCGAAAAGGGCAAAAAAATGAATATTTTGTGCATGTAAACCAGGGTTATAGTAAACTAAAATTAAAATATGCAGTGAAAAATATTTTTAGTAAACTGAAACTAATTTTTTTATTTTTTTTTAAATAATCTAAAAAAATAATGTAAATTAATTTCAGTTTTTAATATTTCAGCTATAATATATCACTACCAAAAAAAAAGGACAGCATGAATTTCCTTCAACTCTCGTGCCATTGAACGAGTTGACATTCCAGGAGAAGGTGTTAGTCGCAATTGCTTCACTAAAGTGGCGTGAAGATTAAACATTATGTTTTTTTTTTTTTATCATATATTAATATATTTTGTATGTATATGTAGCGGCATACTTCTGAAACATTATACCTGGCCCTAGCAAAAAACTAAAATTAAATATATCAAACCTAAAACTAAACCTTTCTGAAAAACTAAACTCCAGAGTCCGACATCAGAACTGCGCCCATAGCAACGGTCTGTTATACATAGCAACGGTCTGCTACAAAGAAATGACCGTAAAAGGACGTTGTGAATGACCAATCAGAATCGAGTATGTAACAAAGCTGTGTAATAATATTATTTATCATTTCATTGTTTGTTAACAGGAAAATAAATATTAATTAAGTTTAATTAACTTTCAATTTACTATTTATAAATGATGGTTATTATAAAGTGTTACCACTCTTGGAGTTATTACTGCAGAAAAAAAAACCAACTGTCGCTGATGAGCTGCAGCGTTCACACTCAGCTTAACACGGGGGAACACAGCTGTCCATTTGTTTGTGTGTGTGTGTTCCCACAAGAGAAGTTCCACACCTGAGTTTAACACCTCTGAGTATGCCGCCTTTTTGTGTGTGTGTGTGTGTGTGTGTGTGTGTGTGTGTGTGTGTGTGTGTGTAACCACTGAAGCAGAAAGCCAGATGTGTACATGTGTCTGTGGACTGTAAGCACATCAAATTCAATAGCTAACTTTATTGGTGTCATAAAATGATGGATCACAGAGCATTTGACCTTTCTGAAAATAACTCTCCACTCCTCTTGCCTCCTTTCCTCTTCATCGCCTTTCAGCATCTTGACTCATACACATCAACAACAGCATTTTTCTTGTCAGCATGCTGTTTTTTTTTTCTCCCTGCTGCTGTGCAGTTGCATCTCCAACAATCTCCCCTCTTTGTTTCTATGTATAAAACAAACGCAGAGCCTGATCGAAGCTCAATCGGATTAACCGGCTCGATTTCTATTTATGGAAGCTTATTTAACAACGCGGGGCATCCTTACTACTATGCAACCGCTTAAGTGGATCAGCGTTGCTAATACAGTTACATCTCTCCACACTTATAGCCCCCTTTGATGAGCCGGTGAACCAGCGCAGCTATTCTTAAAACACTTTTCGGGAGTGAATTACTGCACGAACACCTGCACAGACCCGGAGGTCAGTCAAACTAATTACTCAACTAAATCAGTTTCCTCCATCTGGATTATCTATGCAATTTCAAGTGTAACTAGACTTCCTAGCCGTACTTGTTACAACTGAGTCCATGTGAAAAGGTTTCTGCTGTCAGCTAGCGTTAAGTAAAGCTCTGCATCTGCCCTGTAGGTGGGCTGATAACAGCCGCGGGGGAAGTGAAACCTACACTATGATCACAATAGGCAGACGTGCATTACAGGCCCCTTATTGTTCTCAACGTCTGCTGCGTGCAATAAGTTTCACTTGTGAAGTCTCGCTTAGAAAACAAACGGACAGCTTTTATGACCCAGAGAGACATTCAAAAAAAAAACGCATTATTAAACTTGAGGATACATCTGAAAAAATCTGGCGAACTAGCTTGTACTCCTTGTCTGACTACCTTTATACAGCCAAACATAAAAGATAATATAATTATCTGAAAATCAGGAGCCAGCATATCCAGTGTACTGTGAGTTTCTGTACTTGGGCAAAGCAGAACTCACTGATTTTACAGTGTTACTGTGTGACTTTCAGATCCGAACTAATGTGGCGTCTACACAGCAGTACATTGCTCAGCTTCCGTGCCTGTTTTTTCCAAACTGGGAGCATGCCGACCGCCATCTAAGTTACTGTAACACACATTATGGATAAGGATATATGTATATACAGAACTTCATCATAAGGAAACCTACGTCAGGGCTTGGGAAAATAGCATTTTGATACTAAAACATACATACTTTGACCAAAAATGTAATACATAAGGAACGGACCCGCCCTCCAAACAACCTATAATTATTACTACACTGACGGTGTACCACCTTCGTACCAAAAATATGATAACCCACATTTATTAACTTTAGAGGGTCCTTTTCACTGTTTGTGACACAACTTCTGGAGCAACTTACACAATATCTTTTGGGCAGTAATCTTTAAATAAACCCCAGAAATATTCAAACAATTTTTAAGGCAATGGGAACCACTGACTGACACAAATCTAATCCAACAATATAATCTTGTTGCTGTTTTTGGGAGATTCCCCCCCCCCCAACTGCCATTACCTTTTCGACATAAGAGTATAATGGAAATCAAATGGCGACATGGTACTCAAAATGCAGCCAATCTGTAAAAAGGACTTTCAAAGGTTCAGACAGGGTGAAATGTTCAGGAAGGTGTGTCACTACATGCTTTTCCTAAGCAAATGTGTTGAGGAGTGGCCGGCTGACATGTCTTAAGCATCTAATCATAAAGAAAGGAATCTCAGGACCCAATGGAGTGCAGTGTGGCGCATGTGGTGCAATTTGGCCAGATGGTGGCGCTATAACAAGGAACTTTACATTTTGGCCTCTTGAATCTTAAGTGTCAAAAACTGGATTTTGTGAGTCCAGACGAATCTATCCATAGAGGCCACGCCCATTTACGTCTAAACTGATTTTCCGCCATTTTTAGTTTTGTCCAAATCTGATTTTTTTGCTGCTCCTCCTACAAATTTTGAGCAATCGTCACCAAATTTGGTACAGAACATCTCCGGATCAAGCTGGGAAAAGTTACTTTTAGGGATTTTTGATGTTCCAAACAGTTTCGCTATAGCTGGCCCTCAAAGTTAGCTCAAATGCTGTGGGCAGGGCTTATACTGTATTACACAAAATGTCATATCTCATGAACGCTTTGTTCTATTGCAACCACATTTGGTGGACATGTGTAGATATGATGTCTGAGTGACCATGGCAAATTTAGTGCCATTTGGCCATTAGGTGGCGCTGTAGCAGCATCATCTATCTATAAAGGAAGTATTCTCTGTCTGTCTATCTGTCTCTGTGTGTGTATGTTATGTATGACAGTCCTTCTCAAGAACCGTTCATCCAACCAACTTCACACTTGGCGGGTAAAAGCAGCCATGCCGCGGTTCTCAACAACACTGCAGCAGAACTTCTGGGGGCCGATCAATCGGCCCAATTTTTATTTACCCACGCAAGAAGCACTTCACTCAGTCAAACATAAAAAGGTTGAACACGTTTTAAAAGGCATATTTTGAATGCTTATTTTTCAGGTGCTTACTTGTATGTGGGGTTTCTACTAGTTTTTACATGTTTACATGCTTTAATGTTTAAAAAAAAACTTTATTTTTCTCATCCTGGCTGCTTAAAGCTACAGTACCAACACAGTCTATGTGTGTGTGTGTGTGTGTGTTCTTTACCTTGCTCCACATTGCTGTGGTCCGGTGTCTCGGCCCCTCCTGTCTCGCTGAGCGGGTCACTCCGATTGACGCTTTCCCCAGATCCAAAGCGCACATGAGCACCGGAGCGGGAGCTGATGTCAGGCGACGTGTCCGACAGCCCCGGGAGGTCCTCCGCCTTGGTGGGCGTCACCGTGAAGCGCACTGATGCCATGGCAGCTCGCTTGGAAAAAGGAGACAGGGAGGTGGAGGGCTGTTGTGTGGGACGCCGGGGGATGGGGGTCACGGGCTAGCTAGCGGGGCTGTGCTGACCTGAGCAAGGCTAGGCTAGGCTAGGCTATCTCCCAGGTGATGCCGAGGTAACGGCGGCCTCTACAATTAGTTCTTTTGCAGCTGTGATTCTCCATTGAAGCAAAGTGGTTGGCTGCCACCAGGCATGTGAAAGAAAATCTGCAACAGGTCTCTTTCTGTTCCTACGAGTGTCAATAACCTTTCTGATTCCGTTTGAAAAGCAGTGGCTTTATAAAGTGACACAGAAGTACAAATTCCTTCACTATAAATGTGTGAATGTGTAATGTACCAAGCAGCGACAATAAGTACCCCCAAACAAAGAGCTTAGGGTGTCTCTTTCAAGTTCAAGCTTTCCCTTCTTCCCATCAAACTGCAATGAAATAGTGTTTCTGCGCTTTGAACAGTATCTTTTCTTCCTACACTTTGTCTTGATTCCTATCGATGGGGACTATGGCTCAGAATGGCAGTCACGTAGTGTTTTAAGCTCGTCTTTCTCACAACTAAATGTTGTCTGATTTACACCTTGATAAAGATGTCGAGATAAAGACCTAGATAAAAATGTCTTTCTAATGACAGCGCCCATCGGTGGACACAACAAAGGCGGGGGATGCCGTGGTGGGAAGGAAAGTCATCAGAGGAAGAGGATTGAGAGAAGAGAGAAAAACAATAAAGCTGAATTTAGTTTACACAGCAATGTTTGTGAAAATGAACAGTATCTTAAAAGGGTGGGGGGAAAAATCGATGCAGCACAGTATCACGATATTTTGCGTGGCAATATTGTATTGATACACAGACGTCAAGTATTGATCATTTATTGAGTTTACAGAGTGAAGATACCAGTATCATATGAAAATAGAAAACCTAAGGAATCGATTGGTACCAACAATGTCATGTTAGCTTGTCGGGAAGAACACTAAATAACGCTCCAAAGTTCTGCTAAATTTTGGCGAGGAAAAACTGGCATGGCCATTTTCACAGGGGTCTCTTGACCTCTGACCTCAAGATATGTCAATGAAAACTCTGAGAAAACTGTATCTTATTAGATAAAACAGATATTGACAAACTGCATAATATTCAGTTGAAAAAAGGTAATAAATCTCAATATATTGCAATATATCTTATCGCAATACTCAGCAGAATTCAAAATGTTTAAAATCGCAATAATATTGTATTGTGACTTAATTATCGGGATAATATTCTTATGATATTGTGTCGTGATAATATCGTATCGTGATAATATATCATGATAATGTTGTACCGCGATAATGTCATATCGTGATAATGTAAAATCTTGATAATATTAAATCGTGATAATATTGTGTCGCAATAATATCGTATTGTGATAATATCGTGTCGTGACAATATCGCACCGTGATAATATCATATTGTGACAATATTGTATCGTGATAATATCGTATTGTGATAATATCGTATTGTGATAATATCGTGTCGTGACAATATCGTATTGTGACAATATCGTATTGTGATAATATCGTATCGTGATAATATCGTATCGTGATAATATCGTATCGTGACAATATCGTATTGTGATAATATCGTATCGTGACAATATCGTGATAATATCGTGTCGTGATAATATCTTAATTATAATATATATCTGTCTTTATTCTATGATTTTTGGGTTGCTGGAAAAAAAATTTAATAAATGATGCCTGACAATTACTGCTATATTTGACTTCAGGACATCTCAGACTACATACATGCTGAAAATCAAACATTTTTACTGTATTAATTTAGATATTTTCAAAAATAAAAGTTCCCTAGAAGTGTATGATTCAACTTTTTCCCATGGTCTAGAGTTAAAAAAACCCAAAAAACAACGCAATAAATCGTAATATCGAATCACAATATTTGTAAAATAGCAATACTTAAAAATCAGTGTATCAGTTTAACAGTTTTAAAATGCTTCCTCTGCAGCACCATAAAATAAATTCACGCACAGAAGCAAAGAAGCACTGCAGGCTCATTATTTAGGTAAAGGGATCGGCCAGCAGTAGGCAATTCAAGTCCACCTCTGTGCTCCAAAGGCAACAAATGCAGGCTTCAACATGCCTTCCTACACAATAACAAAATGTCACTAAAATACTCACTGCTCTCAACTGATTGATTTCTTTCATATTCACTGTTTCCTTTATGTACTTCATGGGACAGTCATATATATTTTTGGAGTGAATTAACCAAACCAACTCTAGGAAATTTTTGACAAGGGTATTATCCTCTAAATGAAGGAGCAGTAAAACAATAACTAGTAGTATGAAGCACACTGTTGTTCTTACAGGTGCAAAGTCGACTACGCAATGTACCCCCTCGTCTTTGGAACAAAGTGACAAGACAGGTGGATATAGCTGAATTGTTGTTTTAGCTCGGTTCATAATTTAATTATTAAAAGAGAGCGGTTCCAACCGGTTGAGCCAGTAGCTGCTGGCTGTTTTTCTCTCCCTCTGCATGCAGAGGCACGGCACGTTTTCCTGCTTTCCAACGCTGCCTGCCCCAGTGCACGCTTTTGTCTGTCCACATTCAGGGATGGACAGGGAGGAGAGAGCAAGATAAAGAGAGGCCATGATACCCGTCTTGCTGGTTCAACGAGTAGAAAACGCCTGGAAGAGGGGGGCGAGTTTATTCTCACAAACTTTCCAGCTATACGTTTGTCAGTGGGGGAGCTGAGGCCTATCCCAGCATGCATTGTGTAAAAAAGGTTGGGAAACACCCCAGAGAGGTTAATCAGTCTAGACAAACACATTCACACCAAACTGGCAACTAGGGAGCCTCCAACACAACTCAATGGAAACCATTTGGGACGCTGCACTGTTCCATTCATTGTCACACACAAATGTATTAATAGTATGGCTTCCCATAGTATGTTATTAATATGCTGGCACAGATATCACAACATGTGATACATGAGATAAGGGTGTTTCCTTTTGCTTACCTTATCCTTGTTACGTATGTGCTATTACAGAAGATGTAGTTACTATAAAACTTTCTTCTTTCTGTCCACAGTCATTTTTAGAGCATTACAAGGTTCAGAACATTTTGTTCTAACAGTTCAGCTCTGATTTTTTTGCTTTGTTCAAGCTGTTATTTCTGCATATTAGTGGATTGTTTTTATTGTTCGGTTACACAAATATCACACTGTATCACTAATAATTGTGTCTTGATATATTGCAGAGCATTGTAACTCTAAATAGCCAAGTGTACAGTTCCCCCAAATACCATAAACAAATAAATACATGTAGTCAAACACTATCTTTTTCCATTTCTTAAAGGCTGGATATATGATGTATAATTTTCTGAGCTCATCTTCAGCATAGGTACCAGATGGGGGAATCACCAGCTCATAATCTAAAAATACCGCATCAAAGCACCAGGACTAATACCCAAAATATTGTCACAGTTATTGTGTATATAACAAAGTATTAAGGAGATAATGCCATCCTGCTCTCTTACCCAGCTGTCAGTCTGTGTCACTGGGATTCACCTTTAATGCGGCTGTAATCAAATACAACGCAGGGCATATAGCCATTATATTATTAGGATAAACATCCTTTAATTAGTCCCAACCACCAGCAACTTAAAGACAATTAGATGGTGATAGTGATAGTGAATCCGCTCCTTGCTTAACAGCCACTAAGCCAATTAACAAAGCCAAAATATATCTGGCTTGAGCCAGTCAGTAAATAAACTCCTTCCCCAATATTATATAACTTTATTATATATATATATATCTTATACTGTATATACTGTATATGTATATGTTCTTAATATGCCTGTATATGTTCTTAATGTATATGTTCTTAATATGCCTGTATATGTTCTTAATGTATATGTTCTTAATATGCCCTTGTACAAAGTATTTCCTTTTATAATTGTAATATAACTAATTGTTTTAATGGAGCTTCCCAGCAAATAGCATTTCACACGATTGTACCTGCATAACCGGCGTGACAATAAACATCTTGAATCTTAATACAGACACTTAATACAGTCTTGTTGGCGTTATAATCTTTATAATTAAATTAAGAGCAGATGTTTAAGACTTAATCTTAGACTAAAAGGTTAGGCTAAAAAACAAAAATATCGTGATAATATTGTGTCCTGATAATATCGTACCGTGATGATATCGTGCCGAGATAGTATCGTGCCGTGATAGTATCGTATCGTGATAACATCGTATCGTGATAACATCGTGTCGTGATAATATCGTATCGTGATAACATCGTATTGTGATAATATCGTATCGTGATAATATCGTGTTGTGATAATATTGTATCGTGATAACATCGTATTGTGATAATACTGTGTTGTGATAATATCGTATTGTGATAATATCGTACCGTGATAATATCGTGTCGTGATAATATTGTGCCGAGATAATATCGTATTGTGATAATATTGTAGCGTGATAATATCGTATCATGTTAATATCGTCTTGTGATAATATTGTGTCGTGATAGTATTGTAACGTGATAATATCGTATCGGGATGTCATGCCGAGATAATATCGTGTCATGATAATATCGTCTTGTGATAATATCGTGTCGTGATGGTATTGTAACGTGATAATATCGTATCGGGATGTCGTGCCAAGATATCGTGTCGTGATATCATGCCGAGATAATATTGTGTCGTGATAATATTGTAGCGTGATAATATCGTACGTGATAATATCGTATCGCGATAATATCGTACCGTGATAATATCGTATCGCGATAATATTGTATCGTGATAATATCGCCTTGTCATAATATCGTCTTGTGATAATATTGTATCGTGATAATATCGTCTTGTGATAATATTGTATCGTGATAATATCGCCTTGTCATAATATCGTCTTGTGATAATATTGTATCATGATAATATCGTCTTGTGATAATATTGTATCGTGATAATATCGCCTTGTCATAATATCGTCTTGTGATAATATTGTATCGCGATAATATCGTCTTGTGATAATATCGTGTCGTGATAACATCGTATCGTGATAACATCGTGTCGTGATAATATCGTGTCGTGATTGATGATATCGTTTCGTGATAATATCGTGTCGTGATAACATCGTGTCGTGATAATATTGTATTGTGATATTAATTAGGATAAACATCCTTTAATTAGTCCCCAACCAGCAGCAACTTAAAGACAGTTAGATAGTGAATCCTCTCCTTGCTTAACAGCCACTAAGCCAATTAACAAAGCCATAATAATTCTGGCTTGAACCAGTCAGTAAACACCTTGTCTTGTTGGTGTTATAATCTTTATAATTATATTAAGAGCAGATGTTTAAGACTTAATCTTAGACGGGTAAAAAACAGAAAGGCGCAGTTGATTTGGGGATAAACTGGTGGAGTAATTAGCCTGTTATTAACAATGTTTTTAGTGTAAATTAAGCATCATATCATTGAGAGGAGCATGTCAGACAGTGGAGCCATCACTATGGTAGCTGTATGGTGCAGCTAGAAGAAGCTAACATTAGCTCAGAGAGGCTAGTAGCCATGCTGCTCATATAAACTCATTTCTCTGACAAATGATCACTGGAAACACCTTATAGTCACATTAAAGGTGAATTACCTGGCTCAAGTTTCCTTCCTAAACAACGCGTCCACCATATGGCTGTGTTTCAGTAACATCTGGGTAGATCTGGCTCCTCTCCTCTCCTCTCTCAGGGTTTTTGTCCAACCGACCCAACACACAAAAAACATGCGAAGGGGAAGAGAAGAAGGGGAGCCTGGTTTGGTCCTGTTTCGCTTGCCGTCGTTCCGGTTGACGGTTAGCGCATGCGTAATGGAGAGCAAGCGGGCAAATCAAGGCCTGCTGGGAAATGTAGTTCTTTAAAGACTAAATACACAAAGTCGTGTTTTTTTTACATTGTTGTATTGGGGACTTTTATTTTAGTAAATTATTTGAGTGTCTCATCCACAGCCAAGTAAATGTGCATGTACTTTATGTACACATATATCTATCTCTATATATCTCTTTATG
>CAKAOI010026376.1:0-33290 GCA_916701655.1 Sebastiscus albofasciatus | reverse complement strand
TTTTACCCCTTCACCCTGCACTCCTTTCTTGTCACTATGGGAAACTATAGGAGAATTCAACTTGCTAACCTTAATGGTGGCGGCATCTGAAAACTATGATGGGGGAGGGGCTTTTACTGTGGTTGTTAGTGGCGAGGTTGTTGTGACATCTCGGACGATTCAGTTCAACCTACATTTTTCTTAAAGAAATAGTTTGATATTTTGGGAAATCCCGGTATGCTTATTCTCTTTCTTGCCAAGAGTTCTATGAGAAGATTGATATCACCATAGAAATAGAATAGGAGTAGAAGGGTCATTGAACTGTTTGCCGAGGGCGAAAGAAAATGGCGATTGTTGTTGTTATGGTGACAACAGAATACGCGTCAGTGGGGCCGTAAAGTGTTGTCGCAGCTCACCAGTAAGAGAGCAAGCGAAGCTCCCAGAGACTGGTGGTTGGATAGTGAGGTAGCTTGTCCCTCTCCAGGGAATGAGGAGGAGGGACCGTTAGACCCATAGACTCATCTGGTTCTCTATGCTTCGTAACGTTACCACACCACTGCTCGTTTTAGTCGTTACAGCAAAACCTCATCCCAGTGAGTCCGCGACTTGCCACAATTCTGTTTAGTCTATAAGGAAGTCAGCTTGCTACAACGGTCACTATGGCAACGGTATGCATAAAAATGTCTGCCGCTCTGACCATTCTGCTACGTTGATTTGAATGGGAATGTCCATTCTACTCCTGTTCTACTTCAATAGATATCTATAGACTTCTTTAGATATACTTTCGTGCCTTTCCGTTAAATATGAAGCTACAGCTAGCTGCCGGTTAACTTAGCTTAGCATAATGACTTGAAACAGAGAGAAACAACTAGCCTGACTCTGTCCAAAGGTAGCAAAATGTTGCTTTAAACATTTAATCTGTACACACAGGCTTTGTGTGAATTATGAAATTAGCATGCCCACACACACTCTAATACAGGCAGGCAAACACACACACACACACACACACACACACACACACGCACACACCTCTGTACTCACCTAGAGTTCTGGACATCACTGGCAGGGCTGAACTCAGAACCAAGATGGACACACAGCAACCAATGATCTACAAATCAACAGATAATCAAACTTCAGATCTCTCGAGCATATAACATACAGTTATGAGACTAGGGCTGAGTGTTGGCAAGAATCTGCCGATATGATACGTATCATGATACAGGGGTTACGATTCAATATATTGCGATACTGTAAGCAAGGTGATATATTGCCTTAAATTTAGAAAAACTGTCACTGCCATATGCATAAAATCGTAGTATTTTTTTTTATTTTATTTATTCATGCAATCAGAACAGTGGGATCTGCATTTGCATTTATCACTGTCCCTGTAACGTCATAGCACTACTTTGAGGTACACATATGTTTTCAAATGAAATATAGTATTGACTGTGTTCATTTTTGCATGTCAACTATTAATTAAAAATCCATTCAGTGTTTTTGAGAATCGATACAGTATCACAAAACATATTATTGCAATACTTGATATCTTCGATATTTTCTTGCACCCCTATGAGCCGTGTGAGGAAAAAGCACCCATTGCACCAACAGTTTCAGCTATGACATGCCCACACATATGCACACACCACTTGATGTTAAATTGGTTCCACATATTGTACAATTAGTACCTCTGAAGTTGCTCATTACCAGGTTCTCTCTGTTGTCCATTCAAGCCCTTTCACTGGAGCGTCATGGCTAGTTAACAAGCCTCACCACTCCCAAACTCATTACCAAGTGAATAGGTGGCACTATGGGTCGAACAGAGCACGCATCCTCCACCCCCCCCCCCCTTTCCCAACCCCAAAAACCCCACTCTCCCTCTGATGTACAAGAAAGGGGCTTGCACTTTGCCAGTGTTTGCGCAACCCACAAACAAATATTGGACAGATCAACTAAAGCCATTGAGGGGGCCCTGAGGAAAACATTAGTGAGCAGTAGGAGTTCAGAGTGAGAGGAAGGCGGGAGAGAAAAGAGGAAATAGATGAAACACAGGGGGTCCCAAACACATCGGCACCTTAGGAGCTATCTCAGCACCCTTGCCCCCACTTCACCCCATCCCCCGTCCTCCCATCCCATCTTTACCGTTGTCATGGTTGTGTCATCGTTCCTGGGAGTGAGTCCCTCAAAGACTCGCAGGCTGTAGAAGCCAACGACAGAGGACACCATCAAGTAGCTGTTGAGCGAATCAATCAAGGACCAAAAACACTCATCTGCTGGTAGCAAAGCAGCTTCATTGAGTCGTCTTTTTAAGTATCCCAAGTCTGCACCTTTTCAGCTACGATAAAAGGTGACGAAACAGCACAACGTGTCTTCCGGAAGGTGTCCGGCTGAACTATGTCCTGGGTAAACAAAGCCGGCTTGACAATGTTGCTCTTGGCCATGGAGCATGCTACTTTGGCCACAGACAAAGAGGGGGGGGGGGGTCACTGAAAGGATACAACATGAGGATGATCTCCAGCACCGCCTGAGCCACGCCAAATGTGGACAGAGAGGTGTTCCCAATGCCCCGGTCCTGGAAGATGAAGACAGAAAACTGGGTTATTCACTGACCTTAAATAAACACATCATGAATTAAAAAAAAAAAAAGAAAATGGGAAACGACAGCACTGCAGGCAGTTGCACACACACGCAATTACAGAAATCCTGCAAAGTAAGTACGCGGTGCATGAAGAATTTCCCCACTTGAGAAAGACAGAATCAAATTGGCTAAGTAATGAATGGAACAAGATGAAAGAGGCTCTTTTCAAATCACTGTCGATCATACAATATGTGAACAGGTGTTCAAACAAAAACGGCACATTGCTTACGGTAAGAAGAGTGTACAGGCTGAAAGCACGCCAAAAACATAAAAACAACAAAACAAATACTTCGGCAAACACTAGACGTGCCCCCCCCATGCCGCCCCCCCCCTTCCAACCTCTAAAGCCCTAAGGCCTTTTGAAACTGGAGCAGGAGCAAGACATACATCTACATACGCTGCACATACCAAGCATCTGTGTTGTCAAATGATAAATATTTGCTTTTGTCGAACTTGGCAGCGGGGTCAGTGTGTTGTATGGGGCACCTACAGTACTATACATTAAGCCCACAAGTAAGACATTTTAAAAAAACACTTATTTGCAGATTTAAGTTGTTTAAAAACTGCATAAAACTGTATGTTGCATATTCAGATCTTGTAGATAACCATGTGAAGTATATATGATTACAACTGTACAGTACTAACAATTGCTATTTAGTCGACAATACTCCTATTCTATGCTTTAACATGTCTTTGTGTCATGTACGTGTGCATAGCTGGATATATTCAATGTACAGTTTATTTGTATAGTAATGCAATTCAAATACAGCACCTTGCCATACCAATGCATGACATCAATGTGCAGTATTTACTGTTCTTGCAATACTAATACATACTACAGTTGCACAATATGGTCCTAGATTTTGTTTCTAGTTTCTTATTTATGTTTTTTTTTTATTGCACTTCATTTCTTCTTCACCCACCTTGAGTGTCCTTATCTTGATTTGTTTTGTAAAAGAGCCTGAAGAAAAAAGGAAAGCCTGGCAGGTCGTTTCATGCCTTTTTATGCAACTGTCATCCCCGAGCTTACTGCAGAGCCATGGTGCAGTGCTCTTTCTCTCTTACACGGGGAATTAGCAGACAGCATCTGATGTAATTTATTAATGGAGGGAGGGTGGGCATGCATTAAGATTGTGTGTGTGCACTCACAATATGCGTGTAATACCCGCGCGCTTTAGGACAGCTAGCTTTCACAGTGCGCCTCCTTTCAACTCTTTTCATTCCAGTAGCAGGAAGGGTGATGGAGTGTGCGTTTGTGTGTGTCAAAGAGAGGGAGGGCTCGACGGCGGAGGGTGTGTGTGTGTGGGGGGGAACTGGTAGATTTGTCTGCGTTGCCTGCCGCGGCTCTTTCAGCAGACACATTGCATTTGTTGCTTGTAAGATTAACACCTCGCAATACCTGCACACTGGCGAGGTTGTCAGTGTTATATTAACACACACAGCTATGCCTCACGTCCTGACCGTTTGACCTTAGGTGGGTCCTCGAAGTAATGGTACCATTTTTTAAGATATATTCAAACAGAGAAAGGTAGCCAAGAGAAATCCTAATACTTCTCTTCTACCTTTCACATAATCATAACTCTCTCTCACTCCCTACCCCTCCTGACCCTTATCCACTTGCTCACCAGATAATTCCCCCGGCTATCACACATCTAATGAGTAGGAGAAAGAAGCAGTCATAAAACACAGTAGATATAATATATAGAGGTGCCATTAACTTCAGGTACAGAGTTCTGAAAGGGCTCGGATGTATTAGTGGGAACCACCCTACAGCAAATGCATCTGTTCTAAACTGAAGTCTCCATGTGATCAACACCTTTAACCCTTACTTTCTATTGTTTTGTTTTTTCAGTTTGGTGCTACGGCTTTAGCCAAGAGACTGTCATTATTTGAACCCACCACTTGTGAGTATTTGCACCTACAGTATATTGAAAGCTTTGACTGTGTCTGAAATCACTACATACTCAGTATATTTACCATCAATCAGCATACTTTTGTGTGAATAAACAGTAGTATGCATCTTTTCGGACACACTGAACTGTAATTACCACGTCACTTCCTCCTCCTTACCGGCTGAAAACGTGTAACCATGGTAACCCGTGCTAACCTCATGTGACCAAATGACGCTTTGTGAGAATCATAGAGTCTGAACTAATTTAAAATAAATATTACATCTAGCAAAGTGAAATCTTATAGTTACACTTAAATTGAAGTGTTATTGACGCCGCAGAGCTGTCCGTCAACGTCTGTTATGAACTATTTGTTGAACTATAATATCATGGGGGTCTGACTCCCCTAATTAAGACTTGGACCCCCTAGAAGAGGTAAAAACAACAGTATATATCCTTCTTACCTGTAATTAAATATTACAATATATTTCCCGTATTCATGCCTGAAACAATCTTGTAATACGATTTCAGACACCCCTAAAGTGGACCATACCATTTCTTAACCTTGGCGTTAATTGAACGTCTTGTCTGCGTGCCTCACTCCCATCATTGCAGTGGCTTGCATCGTCATTAAAGTCTATGTTCGCATGCGTCATGCAAGCCAATGGAGACGCTATAGATTAATGTAAGTAGCTAGCTATCGAGCTAGTTTAATACACTTTACTTTCTTACCTTAAGATTTTTCTGAATTAGATTGTGTCAACAACAACAAATTCTACAATGTGGAATGTAGACTTATTTTCTATTAAACAATTTTCAAAGACAACACCTGACAAATTTAGGTTACTGGTTGGGTAGTCTATGCATAGGCCTAGATACTGTGGTATGTGGTACTGATAACACATCTGTCCACCTCTTTAGCATGTTGATAGTGTCTTTGGTTCTGCTACAGCATTGTATGGGTCTATGTTTGAATGGAAATTATGTTGTTGTGTGTATGGGTCTGACTTGCTGACAGTTTTGCTCAAGAATACTTTGTTGGTGACTACGAAAGTTGTTGTGTGGTACTTGCCCCATGAGCTGGTGTAAATTATTTGATTTATCATCATCTACAGACTGCAGACATTACGTTACATAAACAAGATACTGTAGGGATTGTAAGACTTCAGTTCACTGAAGCACGCGCCTGCGCTGTACTGGGTTGCCTTTACGCCCTGGAGAAAAAGCTGTTTATAGAAAATACAGAAGAAAGAAGTGTTTAGTTTTATTAATGCATGTTATATTTTCTGTTGCTCTAATTGTAGAGGTTGGTAATATTGTTATAGACACATTGATCTAGTCATTTATACATTTCCTTCTGGATGTCTGAATCAGACGTTATGCTCCGATAACACCCACACTATGGCTCTATCTTTAATCATTTAAGTAATTAACGCTATGTTGTGCTATCTACTATTCTGGCCATAGTAGTTTCGCATTTTTAATTCCACTTCATCTAGACATAAAAATGTCAGAATCGCTTATTGAATAGTTTAACTGTGGAGCTATGGCCATTTATTGCTAGAGTGATACAACAGTGGTCCCAGAGGCACTCTCACTTTCACGGTACGACCATCTTGTCAAATTGTTCCCTCTATCAGTTTCCTGTCATTTTAAATATTAAGTGATGATGTCGAGCTAAGTGGAATTGAACCTTTCCCTCTAGCTCTGCTGGGTGCTAACCTAACAGCATCGTGGCTATAGATTTTGAAATTAACTCATGTTGTTTATGGTGGCGAGAATGGATATTTCTTTTTTTATATTCACTTTCATTCACAAAAGTTGAAAGACCATAGCTAAGGTATGCTTTTCAGAGGAAGTCTGAAGGTCCCAGTTTGTGTGTTTGTGTGTGTTTAGAGAGGGGCAACTTTAGTGAGGTGAAAATTGCTGTCCAGTTGCAGCTAATTGTCCATTTTACAAAATACAGTGTCAAGTGTTGTGGCTACCAAAGAGGAGGGCCTGCAATAACTATTTTATTGGTCCCTCTTAGTGCTTGTTCATCAAGCTGTAAAACACAGTGTCCTTTGACAGAGGCAGCTCCAGTTCTCCTCCTCCTCCCCCTTGTTGCTTCTACAGCATCTCTGCTCCTCAACTCCATCCACCTGCTCCTTCTCTTCTTCTCTCCTAGCTCCTCATCATACTTCTCCACCTCCATCCTCTGCTCTGTAAAGGCAATTGGGGCACTGCTCAGTATGCTAAGGACTATGGCGGGATGCTTAGTAGGAAGGGAAGACAAACATTGACAGGGCACTTCCATTGTGCTCTCCCCCCACAACAATCAGCGCATCGGGGCCTCATTTGACTTTCCCACAGTCTCTTTGCTCCTCCAGACCTCAAACCAGCCGCTCTCTCCATTCTTTATATCACTTTCTCTCCCCTGTCCTTATCTCTCTCCAGACAGCGTGCGGGTAACTGCGGGGGAATTTCTGTGCTAGAGGGGCAGAGAGTTCGAGAGCTGGGAGGGTAGGGTTAACGGGTTGGATAGATGGATATCATATCAGTATCGATTGTTTTGGAGGACGAGACTCCCCCCCACCCATCACTCCTCGTAGTGCTGTGAGATCATCAGAGGTGTGGCAACCATCCAGCTCCACAAACGCATAAACCATTTAGTGGGGCCACACTGTCAGGGAGGACAGCTTCAAGCTGCATGACAAGTGTAATTTGGGGGATTTTCTGCGACGCGTCATGCCAAAGAAAACATCCCTGCTCAATAAAATAATTGGAATGTCGAGGGCAGCTCTGTCAGTTGCCCGCGAGACGCGAAATGAAATGAGGGGGAAATAGGATACATTATGTTGCCCCCTCTCAGACAAGAATGCAACCACAAACGCACACACGTAACAAGCACACGCACGCACGCCGCTCTGTCACTGCAGATGAGATGAGATAAGGAGAGCTTAAAACACATTGCATGTTAGGCGGAGATGAGAATCTCTAAGAGCCATTCCACACTTAGTCTGCCTCACAGTAAGAGCCCTTCACCTGGCCCTGTCTGCCTTTGCAGGAGGGAGGAAAAGCAGCTTATTCACCCACTGCGGACTTGAGACACGTAGCGAGCTCATTGAAATCCGCACACCGCTGTGAAATGACTTTCAATGAGCTTCCAAAACAAAACCAGAGGCACAAGGTTCAGGCCTGATTAACATCTGGTCGGGCCTTTTCTTCCAACAAGCATCTGAGCATATCCGGAATTTGATTTATGTCTCCGCCAGGAACATGGCAGGTCTGATAGGCGAGCTCTTCTGCAGTTTACATTCTGGGCGTGTGTGTGTGTGTGAGGAGTAGAAACGTACTTAGGTTAGACAGTAGGCTTACCGTGGATCCCTTGGGCATGGCAGTCTCATCCACTAGAAGGTAGAGGATATTAAATGCCACCATAAGAACTGAGATTGTCTGCGGACAGAGAGGAAGATAAAGATTTGTTTACACATGGTATAATTATAAAAATCAAATCCCCCAAAGTATCCAGCATCATGATCTAATTGAATTGTAGCGGACTTGCTGATCCATGTATGGTAATGCATAATAACCATCGTGTGATTGTAAACTGCTCCAACATTAAGCTTCTCAAAACCTGAACAATGTGGCGGTTTGTTTGATGCACGTGCCATGCCTCTCACATGGCCTCATCTAACAATATCAGCCGGCATAAACAGTATTCCCACACTATAATCTAATGAAAATCACAGCTGTTGCAGGTGGCTATTCAGCATTGTCTTAAACAGCTATTAAACAAAAGTAGTTTCCACACCCAGACTCAGAGCTGTTAAGAGGATGGGGTTTGAGGTACAGGGTGTTAGTCCCAGTGGCCACCAGCCAGGCTGTATACGCCATGAGCAAACAGTTTGGGCTTAATGATAGGTCAGTCCCGGCACTCACCGTTCCTGCGAGCAGGATCAGCATCACTATGGGATACAACAAGTTCTTCTCCCAACCTGATGCTTTCTTTCTTCTCTCTGAAGGGAAATGAGAGGGAGCCAAAATGTGAAGTTATTAGTCTTAAGAAATAGATGTATAACCAACTCTTAATTACAAGATTCAGAGATACAAACCACTTTCCACCGTTGGTTAATTAATATATTCATCAAAGACAAATAGTGAAACCTCAAGCCCTCTGGCTTTATAGGGTTCGTACAGCTTGATTTGGTTAAACACAATCTCACCTCTTATCGCAACCACCCCCCTCTAGGTAATATATATTTCCTAATCTTCAAAAATGATGCTCTTCCTCTTTAATTAGTCCCACTCATCATTGCCTTAATTAGTGTAAAGAATAATAAATCCTGGATAAAAAGAAATGCAACAAAATTAATTCTGTGATTTATATTTTGTGTGTGTGCGGTGGGCAACTACTGTGCCTCATTCTTTCTGAGCCAGATGAAACATTTCAAGTTTATATCTTCCATCTTCCTCTTATTTCAACAGCTCATCAGTCATGTTTGTAGACACCGCTGACAGCTTGTAGACCACATGCACTATATCTTCTATTATGGACATCCACAGTACCCAACAATGTGTATTCGACTGCCCTCTAGTCCTTGCCATATTGACTTTCTTTCTCTATTTCCAACCTTGTTAGTCCTCCTTATTCTCAAAGTGCACCCACCCTGCCTGCCCGAGAAGTTTGCCAAGTGCACTTTATATGCACCATCCTTCTAAATTAATGACATCACTAAAAGGCTTGCTACAATATAAAGTTTGCATCTTGTCCAATATCCTAAGTGCCTTTGTGCTCTCCTCCCCCCCACCCTGCTCCCCAAAAGCCTCAGGCCTCATTTATAATATCCTAAAATGGATGGAAAATTATCAGGCAGTTCTGGTCCAAATCCAAATTAAGAAATTAAGGCAGACGGGGAGAAAGCGGCTGCCTGTCAGCAATATGTAAAAAGCTAACTTCTTGGCATATATTTCCATGGCAATTCAAGGTCTAAAGACAAAATATATCAACCCCGCTGTCACATAATACAAATACTTACCCAATTTATTCCTCTGATTTCTAATGTTGTCCAGTTCTTTGTTGAGCTGGTGAGTAAAGCTTCCTCGAGTATAAGAGTGTGAGGACGATCCTGCGGAAACAGAAACCAATGAAATTAATTAAATGTGTTGCATAATCAGATGTCATCTAGGCCTACAGCTAACAATTATTTTCATTATCCATAAATCTGCAGCTAATGTTTTCAATTGATGGATTGATCATTAAGTCTAAGAAATATAAAAAAAAAATGCCCAATACAAGTTCTGAAAGTCTTGTTTTGACTGTCCAACAGTCCAAAATAGTTAAAGTTATTCAATTTAAAATGGTCACATCTGAGAAGCTTTTTGAATAGTCATTAAATTATAAAAAAAGATCTAGTAGTTAATGCGACTATATCGTCTTGTCTTAAACATGTATTTTCCCTCGTTTTTACCGTTGCGGTTCGTCTCTTTTCCGTTGGCGCAGGTGTGTGTGTGGGGGTGATCTTCGAAGAATGATTGAATAATTCCCAGTGATTATCGATTAGTATTTTTGCTTGAAATGCCCATCCCTGGAAACTTTGTCTTTTTGCTTGATTAAACAAATTAAAACAAATTTAAAAATAGTTGATTATCTTTTGTCAATCGACTAATGTTTGAGCTCTAATGTTGTTTCAACAGGTAACATACTAAAGCACCACTTTTTTGTGTGATACAGTATCTGCCAGACCACTCAAGAAACTCTTGATTCAGGTGTAAAACAGTATTTTCAGGCATTTCTCATACATCAAACACATCAAATAAAAAATCCTAATTAAGAGGATGTCAACGTCTAAATGTATTTGTCATGCCTCGGCATACGGTATTTAACTTATCTTTATTAAGAAATCCCATCAAAACAAGTAATCGTGCTCGGAACACAACAATGTGATCTCAAACAAGTAAAAATAATCTCTTGTGTCAGGAGCTGTCTAGCACATGCCACAACTGGTTGAGTGGGCTGGAGAAGACAGCAAGGGATTCTCCAGGAAAACCACAAGGCCGGCTCATTTAAGGCTAATTTATCTATTTGACTCTGTTTTCCTTCCAGCTCGACGCACTAACGTAGAGGCCCCTAGGAGCCAAAGTGGAAGAGTATCCATTTGCATCCCCCTGGGGTGATTGGCAGATCAAGACCAATTAGTTCAGTGTTACACCGTTACTAGCGTGCAATAAAAATACCATCTTTCATCTTTGTTACAGGAGTGAAGGACCAATCACTTTGATCAAACCCTTTTTCTTCCCTCTGTTATTATGACACGCCCTGTCTGGATGGGTCTAAGTAGGCAAAAGACGTGAGATAGACGGGGAGAGAGAGAGTTAACAGTGTTGTCTGTGCCCTCGCAGATACCTGTCCCAGGATCTAAGCGGGGAAAGTTTGAACCCTCCGAGCAAATGCAGTCACAACACAACAGGAAATGTCACGGACAGTTCAACAGCTCTTTTTCTCCAGAGACGAATTGAACACTCTGCCTCGGGGTAGCCAAATCTGCTCAGCCGTAAGTGAACTAATATATCACCTTTGTGCATAACATATCCAAACATGGCCTTCCCCGTCACCCAGGACGGATAAATCATTGATCAAATGAACAGTAAGATCTTAATAGCCATGAAAAACAGCACTAAAGACAAAGAACAATATCATTACTTGGTTAGGGCCGTAGAGGAAAATGGTGAGAATTTCAACTGCAGTATCTTCAATGACATCACCCTAAACTGGAGTTAAATATATCCTTCTTCTCCTGCTGCTGGCAGCATCAAGTCAGAGACTGAGTTACAGCGAGGCAGAGATGCTGAGTGAGGCTTCTGGCAGCCAGGAAGGCCCGGAGTAATTCAACGTATCCTCTCCAACCTTCACCACAGTCGAAAAATTACGTCATCCACACATATGCTAAACACCATGCTGAGACAACAGAGGCACCGGCAAGGTCATTGTGCCGCATAGCATCTGGACAGGCGCTCTGTTGCTCTGCTATCAGCAGATCAGGGTCTTGAGAGGGCAGCGTGGACAAGTGTGTGTATGCCACAGTGCCTGTACTGCAGTATATCTGTGTACTCTGGTTACTAGATTGCACTTTTACAATATCTTCTAAGCTAATAACCCATTTAAATCAGAAACACAGTGGCTATTTAATTGGATACAATTTGCAGACATTAGGTGGGATCTGCAACCTGAATTCTTTAAGGCAAACTTCTTTCAGCAGGGAAGATTCATCCTGAAGATGCTTTTAGATTCATATTAAGGAGACAAGACCAGTTATGCACACTATTCCGTCAAACATAAGCACCACTTTGTGTTTCCCTTTAAGTCAGGCATTTTTGCGTGTATCGCAACTTCAAAAATGACCTCTTTTGTCTGGGATATCTATAACTTTTGTAAACTTAACAGGGGGAGAGTGTAAGATCTGGCGACATCTAGTGGTGAGGTTGCAGATTGCAACCCACTAAAACCTCTCCCGTGTTCAAAGAGTGTAGGAGAACTACGCGAATGGCCCCATCTGGAGCTAGTAGTAAGAGTAGCATAGGTAATTTAGAGAATAGCAGAGCCAGTGCGTAGAGTGTGTGTGTACGCGGTAAGTTACATGTAGTGGTGAAGAGAGAGAGCGGCGGCGAATGTGTGTGAGCGAAAAAGTGAGCGAGTGGAGCAGAAGACAGATTTAGTTTAGCTTTGAGAATATCAAGTGAATGTGTGGAAATAAATGCTGCAGCTCCTCAAGACCGTGGCTGCATCCGAAATCTCACACTATGCCCTACATACTTAATATGTGTACTATATCGTTCAACATACTTTTGTGTGAATAAACAGTAGTATGCATCTTTTCGGACGCACTGAGCAGTAATTTACATCGTAACTTCCTGAGAGCCTCCTTGCTGGTTGGAGACGTGCAACCATGGTAACCCGTGTCAACCTCATGTGACCAAACGATGATTTGTGAGAAGTCTGAACTAATTCAAAAACTATATTACGCCAAGCAAAGTGAAATCTTTTTAAATTTAAATTGAAGGGTTATTGACGTTACAGTTACAGAGCTGTCCGTCAACGCCTGTCATGAATGTTGTCGTCACTACCTCATTGCATTGTGGGTTATTTATGCCAACCGTAGTGTTAGTGTTTGCATACTGTAATATTTCAACTGAAATAGTATGCAATTCGCGTACTATTGATTTCACACAAAGGTGTCGGACATACTAAAAAATCTCACCTACTGTTTTAGCATACTAAATAGCATGTTAGTATGGAGTTTCGGATGCAACCCACGTATTTGTTTTCCCAGCGGCTAAGAGGAGTGACGGGGCTTAACTCTAACTTTGGTTTGTCCATTCTGGGCTACTGTAGAAACATGGCAGCCATCTCCGTGAAGAGGACCCGCTCCCTATGTAGATATAAACTGCTCATTCTAAGGTAATGAAAACACAACAATTCTTATTATCAGATGATTATACACTAAAGAAAACAGACTTATACTTATTAAATTGAGTTACATACTTATTAATATGATCTATAGATCCCCCTAAAGGCTACACACTGTTCCTTTAAGCCTCAAAACATTTAAAAGCAGCAAAGAAGGGGTGCAACATTGTGTAAGTGAATTGTAAATTGGTTTTCTCGTAACAGTTTATCTGATAGTTCTAGTGGCATGTCTTAAAACATTATACATATTGGGTTCATCCTACCCATGACAAGAAAAACAGACACACATGTCCAATCAGCCTTTTTAAGCCACAACCTTCTGATCTGTAAGACTTTAAATATCAACAGCGTCATTAAAAATGGACAATTACATGTAGAGAGAGGATAACAAAAGGCCCAGACTTGTAAATAAACATCGATGAATCAACTGATGTGGCTCAACAGTCCACATCTGCAAACACAAACTCGGTCAGAGAGGATAATCTGTTAGAGGAGCTCGATGCAGAGCGGACACAGGTGAAGCAAGAAGACAACATTGCTCGCCTCTGGAGTGTGTCCTGTGAACTGTTCCTGAACTGCCGTCTACTCGGCACATCAAAGGGACACCATTCTAGCCTTCAGTTTCACCTATGGGTGAGCAGGAACGTTGAGCATGTACACACGGTATGTGCATAAAAAAAAAATCCCCGTCAACATCCTCCTTTGCCTCTAATTCCCACTTTTTTAAAGACAAAACTGTACTGCAGCTTGGCCTCGGTGCGCACATAAAGATGTTGACCACAGTTATTTTTTTGCCTCACAGAGACTTGTAAAGATCAAACAGTGTTGGAGATGATAAGGAACAGATTACAATTATTCTATCAGTTAGTTCAAAGCAGGGCAGCGTGGAACAAACCCAAAGGAACCCTACGCATTGGTGGCAGTCTATGGAGGAAGCTGGTGTGGCATTCGAAAACATGGCGCTATCAGGGAGCGATCTCCCTTACCTCCCTGGTTTGAAAGGACGCTCATCCTCTTCATTTACTCGCATCTGTACACTTGGTTGCGTGCTTGAGTTAATATTAAAGTAGGTTTTGGAACTTGGCCCAAATACTTCCTGCTTTTTGAGATTATTCAACGTCAAACAAGGAATTTGGGAACACAGAGGACTTGACGTGAAAAGGAAATGCAGGCTAAAAAAATAATCTACACCATCCTTAAACTTTCCCTTTGTGTTGGAGTCCAGTGAAAAGCACACGGCTCCTAGTCTTCTTTCAGAAGTGACTGAAAAGTCTCTTTAATGTCCCCAAGACCTAGCCAAAAGTTCTTGTAAAAGATTTAATTTCCATCCTATTGCCCGGGCAACCATTCTAGGCCTGACATTAAATGAGGCAATCATTTCACCAGTGTCTTAAATGGATCCTTAAAAACTTCCTAAACATAAAATATGGTCCGTGCCATGTGGCTGCTCTGCCCTTTAGCAGAAAGTTATGAGAGTAAGACAGCGGTGGGGAAAGGCCGCTGTCGAGTGTGTGTGTTGATTTTTTGCCAGTGTCTGTGAGTTGTGAGTGTGTGTGGCTGAATTTTCAATGCTAATTGATTCCAGTGTGGCGCGCTCCATCACACCCAATAGGGCAGTCAACCCCTCCCCTCCCCTATAATGTGCCAACACGTCTCCCACAGACATACCGTTTAATCTCCTCTGAAGGGCTTCCTCCTGCAAATGGATGCAGTAAATCTGCTCATCCAGGTCCTCCAGGATCTGAAGGGAGGGAGCAGAGGAGGAAGAGATGAAATGGGTTATAATTAGGCCCAAAGTGGGACTGGAGAGATGGCAGATGGGAGGATGAGTTGGTGATGTATTTGTAGTCCTCTGTCGTGCATGTAAATGGCCGACTGTGACAAACGGTGGCTTCAAGTTCAACTCTGTAGTCTTTCAGAGAAAACTGCTAGTTTTAAAATTTCTACTGTTCAAACCACAAATATTGATTACTTACTGTTGGCTTCACTAGTAACTGGCCCATGATGGTGAACATCCTGGACAATCCCACAGGAGTGCACACTACACGAGAGACAGAAAACAGCGTGATTGTTTAACCACAGTAAGGTGAAATCATTCAGCAATATTAAATTGATGATAACTCAACACCACATCAACAATGATATGTAGCAGTGTGTATAAGAAGAAATTAAATGGCTTACTGAGTAAAAGCAGTCCTCCCATCAGAGATATACAGGAGTAGAGGTATGGTAGGTAAAATTCCCAAAGATCTACAGAAAAAAATACATTCATTTAATAAAAATATAGAACAATTTGGGGAAATACACAATAAATAGTTCTTGTACAGAGCTCTAAGTTAAACCGCAATTTGTCTTTTTTACATTTTGATTTGTGAAGGGATTAAACAAACAAAATATAATGTGTTAGTTTGTGAACTTTAGATGTGTTGGCAGGCGTTTTCTTTAACTGTCGAGTGAGCCAAGCTAGCCGATTCTAGTCTTTATGCTAAGCTACGCTAATCAACTCACGGCTCAAACTTCATAGTTAATGCACAGACATGAGATTGGTATCCATCTTATCATCTAACGCTCTGCCAGAAGTGATACTTTCCCAAATTGTTGAACTATTCTTACAAATACAAGAGATTTTCAAGCACAAAGGACACAGAATCCTTTAAAAACGTACCGTAGAGTGACTCCATACTGGCTGCATCATTGTCAATGAGCGCTGACGCCACCCACACGATGCCCAGGATGAGCAAAGCCAGCAGGAAGAGCATTACAAAGGTCTCTAGAATACGTGCCTTAATGCCCTGACAGAAAAAATGCACAGAGAAAAAAAAAAAGAAATCTCATTAGATATGGCTACGATTGAAATCAGTATCATAATAAACATCACAAAACACATTAATCAGCTGGGAGGTGGTATCACCTGCATTTCATATCAATTTTTTAAACACAAAACAAGATTAATTTTATGAGACGTCTCCCTCCTCCCTCCATCCTGCCTCGCTCATATTAAACACCATCATTTCCATTCACAGCACACAAACATGACATAAACGCTCCCACGGATTCCTGTGTAAAACAGCTCTGTTATACACACATATCGGGGTCTATAAAGTGGGTCTAACAGGGGCTGGTGGTGGTGGAGGTGAAATTAAAAAGAGTAAGGGGACTGGAGGTAGAGGGGGTGGGGGGGTGCTGTAAGGAGCATGAAGCCTGGCTGGGTCAGCTACTGTCTGCGATCAAGAGCAGGCCTCCCATCTGGGGCCGATTAGGAGCTCTCTTAGCACCGCGGTCGTGTCCCGGGCCGCGCAGACGAGAGGGTTTTGGGGTAATTTGGGTTTTCCGGGTCACAAACTGCTGAGTGGTTAATAAAGTCCTCCTCTACCTGTTCACACAGTTTCCATTTCCCCCCCTGCTGGAGAGCCGAGCTGTCTAGCACTGTAAGATAGATAGGCGTTCCCATACATATGTCAGGTAGGCTACCAGGCGCGGGATAACAAGGGCTCTCTGCTTTTGGAGCGCTGCTTAAATTGGGCACATATGAGCAATTTGTTACCAGCTAACATAATGGCCGTGCGGTTGCTGTTCAGTATTTGCCAACAGGTACATGAAGGGGGTCTCTCTTTGAAAGTTCCCCCGTTAATCAAGTCGCTTTATGGAATGGAAATGGTTTCAATTCTGCAGATTAAATCAGACAAGGCTTAGTTTTTTTTTTTAGTTTCCCAACACAGTTCATGATTGCCATCTGAACCACCTGTCCTTCAGCATTTTCATTACAATTTGGGTCACTGTTTAATAGCCGTCTTGTCTCTAATGCAACCTAAAATATAGTCCCTTCTAATCCACTCTTGAGCTCTTATCTCTTTAACAAGCACCTTTCTCACAGAAAGCATATGAGCATTCAAGGGTCACAGACATACAATATATAGTACATTTAAAGGACACATATCATGCTCATTTTCCAGAAAATGTTTACTCAGGGTGGGAATCACCAGAGGCCCCACGATATAACATTATCACAATACTTCAGTCACGATATGATCTTACTGGGATTTTAAACATTTTGCGATATGCTGAGTATTGCGATAAGATATATTGCAAGATATTGCGATTTACTCTCTCTTTTCAACTGCAAAGTATCCAGTTTGTCATATATATATATATATATATATGGTCAACCAAACCAAACTCTTTGGACTCCACTCCAGCTCTGCTCTAACTAGCTTTGTTTGAGGGCATGCCAAACTAGCAGTTATGCAAATGTGTTACTTGGTGACATCACCACGCTACGGGAGAAAAGGCAGGACTTCAAGCAAGGCGTTTCAGGCAGTTCAGGAGCAGTGTTTCTCCCTTTGGCGTGGACTTTGGGCTTTATAACTTTGCAGACCTTTTACATGCACAAAATAACTATTTAACACACTAAAGGAAGGGGAAAAAGCACAAAAGCATAAGAGGTCCCCTTTAATGTTTACACGTTATCACTGACTCATTCAGTCCATACTTTGAATAGTGATATAGGGATTTAAGCTTATTCTCAGACTCCATTCATTGTCAGTTGTGAAAATCGCCCCCGTAGCATCCTTTAGCTATTACTGAGCAATCACTCGCCTCCTTTTACGTGATATTGTGGAAAAGCCTCAGTGAGTTAGAGTAGAACAGGGAGGAAAGTGGGCAGGGTCTGGAGTGCCCCAGTGTGGCCAAGGTGGACACTGCAGCCACTCGACAGGTAACGTTAGTGGGGCCTTATAGAGTCTTAAGTCAGCACGAAACAAACCTAAAAAATCTTAGCAATGTGTTGTGAACAAATATACATCATTAATAGATATGTCACAGTGATAACATATCTTAAGGGAACTATATATGTATATTTTGTTTAATGCTATACACCAACAATCATACTCCATACAGATCAATGCATTAAAATATAGCCACAAATCTGACATGGACATTAAATCCTGCTGACTGCCTCATGCTCTTTTGCACACTCTGTGTTCACTAGATGGATGCTGCAATCGAGCATCTCACAGATCAACTGGGCAGTGAGGAAAACACTCAACGCCGCCGAATAAAAAAAAAAAAAGGAGGAGGGAGAAAGGAAGAGATGGAGAGCGATAGAGAGAAATAAAGAGGGAGGACAACAGAGGGAGACTGGTGGAGGAGAGGAGTCAACGTCTGAGCGCATCTCATTCCCCGGAGGTAAGAGAGGTGAGAGAGGAATGCTTTCAGGGACTTCAGCCACGTCCCACACGCGCTCTCTTAAGGATGCATCAGGACGAGCAGAAGCCGCAGGCAGGACATGCGTCCGCTCAAGCGCACCAGTCCACCTTAACAAGCTGCCCATGCCATGCTGAAGGTGTATTCCCTTTAGATAGGCCTCTCAATCATTTATAAGACTCAAATCATTACCCATTCAGATCATTTAGGGCAAAGGCAATGCTTGTCACCTCCCTTACTATCATCCCTGGCTGCTGCCTCGCTGGAAGAACAATTCACTGTGTCAGACGTGATTGGACTGTGCAGGAAGGAAGGGGACACTGAACTGTGAGCCCAGATTGGTTTCATTGATCCATGCACATGCATGACATTGCACACTGGATGTTATGTCTATCCTTACCTATTCTTGCAAGGGAAAATAAGTCCTTTGTTCCTCACCACACAGATAAGGAAAGGCAAACGTGTGGGATAAAAATAGGAAAATGCAACTAAGCTATCATCACTGATCAAAGATAAAACTGTCAACTGGTGAGGGAAGGGAGGGAAAAAAAGAAAAGGACCTGTGCCTTGGCATCCAGAGCGCCCGCTGAAAGTTTCTATTCTTGCCATTCTAAATGTGTAACTACCTCTAAATATAGCAGCTCTGAAATATTCAGCATCCCCTGATCCTCACACCGACATCGAGTGAGGGGCTGCTTAACTGCAGCTATGCTCCAACAAGACTGGAGAGACTTCCAAGAAACGCGTGTAGTGGCCAGAGAGAAAAAGTAACCGCTTCATATGCAGCAACCAAACAAAACATGCATGAATCCACGTACGCACACACAGACGACCCAGCAAAGTAAATCAACCTCCAAATCCACCCAATTACACAAAGCCGCAGAGGGGCCTGGAAACAGTTCACAAGCTTTCTCGCCTAGCTTGTGCTGCAGAAAGCACAATCTGCCACTGTCTTTGATGTAGTGCTTCGACCGATGAATCCAGCAGAGGGTTCACCTCTGGAAGTTGAACGCCACTGTGCAATGGTGGACAAGTGGAAGAGAGAGATGATACTTGGGAAGGTGCAGGGCGGTGTTGGATGTTAGAGGGGGGGGAGAGAGAGAAAGAAATCAGACAAAGAGAGTTAGGTGGTGCAGGAGCTTCCGAGTCGCCGCCATCAATCCTTAGCAGGTCAGCAGGCGGTGGCAGAGATCATCCCGCAGACCATCCTTCTGCTCACTGTCAGGGGCGTGTGGAACAAGGGCCAAGAGTGTAATAAGTGAGGGAGGGGGCAGGGTCCTTGTTTTGCTCCCTAGCAAAAAGGACTGCCCTCTTTGCTAAAGACATGCCAGATGCCCAGGGACCTTATTAGTGTATCCTTCAACCGGTCGGCCACAGCGCAGTGACCGTGTCAGAGACAGAAAGCAGAGGAGAGGGACACTCCCCTGTAAAGCTGCACAATCAACTTCTAAAGACTCTTAATAAGACTTCTTAATAAAGCACCAATGACACGAGAGCATGGAAAATGATCGGCATCACATCGTATCGTTCAAACCGAGGAGGGGGGGAGGCGCATTTCGAAAAAAAAAAAAGAGAAAACGTTGTTGTTGAGTGTGAAAGTTCAGTAGTGGTTTTTGGGATGTGAATTAAAACTCCCGTTTCCCTGCTGGTTTCATGGCTGATTCACCAGATGAGTCAGAAATTAAATGAAGGAAGCAGCTTTCTGATGTTTGCTGAGTTTTATTTGACATCCTACAGTGACGACAGCTTGTTCTGATTACACAAAGGTGTCAGACTGATAAGTCTTCAAAGAATAAATGACTGTATCCTGGCTTTTCCCGCAAGCAAAAGGTTAAGACCAAGTAGCCTATCAACATAATACTACTTAAAAGTTATGTAAATGAGTTGTAGTAATTCAGTCTACGTGTATGATAGAGGATATCCCGCTTTAAAATCAGGAAAAAAAACTGCTAAAAGAGCTTCAGAACTTGTCACTTAGGTTAGAAAAACTGAGTCACGAGAGGAAAGGGGGGAAGAAATCCTGAGCAAACGGCTTGTTCTTTTTTTAAATTCCCAGCTCGAACTAATATGTTGCCATGGTAACGAACATTGTAACAGGCAGCTTTAGGGAGACATTGTGACCTTAAAGGAAGGTATGTAAACACCACTTTATATTCTCCGGCTGGCCCTGCCCGAAAGAAGGCCTGGGAAAAATGTCTGCATGTGCAGGAGATTTGAAATAAATATCCAGGCCCCCATTGTGGAGCTCCAACAAAGACGAGTATCTTAGTAACACCACGCGGGCTTGCTCGGCGAGACGTTTTCTCTCCCCCCCTCCACCTCCTTCCCCTCCTCTCCCTCCACAATAAACACACTTCTCATCATTGGCGGGTTAGGGCTTAGGATGAGATTGATGAGGAGTTTCTTTAACTACCAGATGAAACCTGTTGGCCCTTTGCTGGGTCAGTCAGGGGGTCAGACTCGTTCCAACTCGTTTCAGGATCAAACACATTTCAATACTGTGGGTAAGACCGAAAGACTATTCACTGCGAAGCATACTTTCCACAACGCTGGAAAAAAAATTAAAATCTACTGGTAATTGTGCATACTTTTCATCATACTAAATAATTGTTTGTGACTCAGGCTGTGGCATTGAATGCATATTCTTTAGCTAGAGATAATAAAATTCTGAGCATAAGAAAATAAGATTAGACTACACTAGAAATAGAGCAGGAAGTTGTCATTGTCAAAACTTTTTTGATATATATATACCTTGATCTAATAGTTTTTGAGTAAATATAGCTTCAAGATATCATACACGCCATGTAGATTTATTAAGCCAACTTAAGTCGCTTGATATAAATAGAAGTCTGAACAAAGGCGGGCGCTGATGTCTTCACAGTCTTTGTCAGAACACGCTGATCATCTCAATAAGGATGACAGGGACGGCTCTCATCATTATAATGCCATCTACTGGTGGTGCGGCGACAACTAGAAGTGACAGAAATGCTTTATAAAGCCTCAAAAGAGGACATTTTGATCTTTCCCAGTGCACTCAAAATAGCCAAACAACAGCACTTTACATGCAACATTCAGAAATACGCCACGCTATAGAGGCTATAGAAGCTAAAAACCCTGAGCTACACAACGACCTTTAGTGGCCTCAGCGACGCAGCTCTTCTGCAAAGATTTGAGAACCCAGCAGTAAAGCGGGAGACATTTTACAGCAGCAAATAAAGCCAGATCATCAACATCTGACATCAAGACCCTAAGTCGCTCCGATTCATCCACAATTTGGACAATTTGTTAAACTATTAATCACTCAGGTGACAGAGCCTCTAAAGAGCTGAACAGTTAACATTAAGAAAAAACATCCACATTTCCATCTTTATTCTGGTGGCGTCTTTTAGTACATCGTCAAAAGTAAACACAGCCACATGAAAAGGCTGACTTACAACGTTAGTAGTGAAATTCATCATTCACTTCATTTCCGCAGTCAAAAGGACCTCGCAGTGCCATAACGTTATAGCCCGGGAGGTTAAAACGCCACATAAAACCTTATGACAATGTGGTCTAATGCTGTTATTGGGGAAAGGGATAATATCACATTATAAAAACTCGGATCTGTGTTTTACATTCCTCTTGCTGTCGGCCGCGTGATTGACTCTGCAGGCAGTTTTTTTTTTTTTTTTTAGGTGAAACAGGAGTGTCGCCTCCACCTCCAGCCCTTCCACAGCGCACACACACACACAATATATACCTGGAAGTGCAGCTCAACATTGAACAGTGCTTCCTCTAAGCAAATTTATGGAACATCAGTAGCAAGAAACAGAAATGAAAAAGAACAAAAAGGAGAAAGAGGCCCTCGTCCTGCTTCCTACACATCAGGGCCTGCCCTCTCTACTGAAGAAATCCAACCGAAACAAATTAGTGGGCCGAGGGAAGAAAAGAACTGGCTATACACTACAGTACAGACTAATTTTTATGTGCTTTTGCCAGGAGGGACATAAACCAGAGAGGTCTCAAACTGTGACACAGGATAGAGGTGTATTAAAAGTAAATCTTTCCCCCTCCATTTTGCGAGGCTCTATTGTGCTGTCATGTTGCTGCGACTTTATGGACTTTTGGAACACGAGCCCCCAGCCTCTTTTTTTGGGGGTAATCAATTAAACGAGGAAGTTCGCTGAGCCTTACAACTCGATTATTAGCCTGTCCTTTTGAAGTTTTATTTTAGGGGGCTGGGGAGGGGGTGACAAGGAATCAGGCTTTAAATCAGTGGGGCCGATGCAGCAGTGTTGAAGCGTTTGCAGCCTATGGCCTTATTGGAAGGGTTTGTCAGGATGTGGCGCTGGGCGAAGTCCAGATTCAGACTTTCATGGTTAATGAACTTTCTGCGGTGGCAGTTACAGTCAGTGGCGTGAGTCAGGGAGAGGGCAAGGACAAGGCACCTGCTGCTGCTGCTGCTGCTTTGGCTGTTAAGAGAGAGAGACTCTCGCATGGATAGCAAAGCATACAAATACATCGACATAAAAGACACATTTTCCAAATCAAAGTGTCTGATTTTTCCCAGCCTTAGTTTAAAAAGAAATGCAGATTAATCTCTTCAGTATCACAAAAACATTTGAGAATTATTCTCAGGATTTTTATAGCTTTTTCCAGACTTTGAAAACCCCATTAAAGTGTCATTCATTTACAGTTTTTAATGTTTTTTTGATGATGGTTGGTAATAAAATAAACAAAAACTAAAATGATGCATAGAAATTATGACAAACATGTAAGGCCATATACCTTTTTAGATCCCGCAAATCCCTCAGACTCCAAGAAGAAATAGGCAAAGGGCATCAGGACAAAGAGGCAAAGGTTGGAGAACAGTGACACCAGGTTCCACAGACCTAATCAGAGTGAACACAAATGCAAAAATGATATATTATACATCAATAGTCAGATCTATTTTTAATGTTTGATTGTTAATGTTCCACAAACAAGTTCCCCCAGAGTTTTGAAAGTTTCCCCATGAATATTATTATGTAGTAGTTGTGAGGCGAGGTGCCAACACAGGATTTATCTGGCAAGTGTCTTTGTGTCCTGTCTAAGTCGTGGACTCTAATGCCCCCTGGTGGCTGTAGCAGCACCCAACACTGACTCTGCATGACTGACTGTGACATAAAGATGTAAATTGATCTTATGTGTGGGGATATGGCAGAATCAAAAAGAAAACACTTTTAAGTCTCACATGGTTTGGTTTTAAATCAAGGAAAATAAAAAGGATGTCTCCAACTATCAGCAGATACATATTTATACACATTTAAGATTAACAAGCGTATAGTCAAATAATATTCCTTTAACATGATTACAAAACTTCCAACAAGTTAGAAAAGTCTGTCAGCATTTATAGAAAGTCAAAATTCCCTAATACACCACAGTCTATTAATATATTCTTTTAATTAATTCATTTTTAAGTAAAACTGAAAGCTTAAAACTGCAACAATGCCTTTACTATTTTATGGAGTTACTCCCCTCTAAAATGTTTAAAATTGTGTTATAGCACAAACTGAAACTGGATTACAAGAAATGATTACTGATTTGAGTGTTGCTGTCGTAGTTGTTAAAGACAAAAAAAAAAATCATATTGTATTTGGAGCACATATGTTAACTTTTTAATGAATGATACTTAAAAAGACTTTGTCATATAATTCCTATATATTTCAATTTCAATCAAGCCTTTACCAAGGATTTACAACTTTATTAAACTGTTTGAAAAAGTGTTTTGAATTACATTTAACATTTAAATAGAAGATTAAATCTAATAGTTATTGATAGTGAATTGAAGAGTTTTGGACACCACCATACCATGTAAGTATAATGTAATCACATTATATAGCTGTCTAATTCAGATGTTGTTTGTTAAACCAACATGTACTGAATGTGGGTACTAGTCCATTGCAATTTGCACAGCATGTTAATCAACACATCTATTGATTCTGACATTAATGTAAGTAGATAATTATGAATCTGATCAACGTTATTCCAAATATGTTAGAAGATATTTATTTTTGTTGAAGAGCAGAAACATTTTTGAATCAACAGACAAAGGAGTGAGAAAGGGAGAGAAAACTGGTTAGTTTAATTGAATAAAAAGACATGTGATGTGAGATGTACTGACCGTGAATGAGGGAGCCATTGAGCCACTGAATGTAATAGTTTTTGGGGAAGGAGAGGAGGATCTCGTTACTAATGATTGAGAAAGGCAGTAGGAAGACGGCACCACCCGACACTGCCAGGGTGAAGGTGCACAAGTATAATCTGCAAATGAAATCAAACGCACAGACAGACACACACAAGTGTTAGGACTAGTGAAGATCAAAACTAACACATGCAGAATCACAACAAGGTTTTAACATGTTTTTTCTTTTTCATATCAGATTATATGTTACAAGAAATTACTTCTAGTAGTAGTAGTAGTTTAGTAGTTTGGAGGATTGGTTTACAGTGTGACAAGAATTAATGAGGAAAAGCAAGTGAGAAATAACTTCTTTAGTGACAGCGGCCACTGAAACAGCACTGGATAGAACTTCCAGTGGGCTCATTGTCAATCTTTACTTTCAATCATCTTTCTACTCCTCAATTTAATCCACTCCCACCCCAGTCCTCAGACAAAAGACATGGACTGCCTATGTTTCTGCAGCCTGTAATTTCTAGAGATTGAGAGGCTGTAGGTCTCCAGATTGAGCCCAGGGGAGTGACCATCTGCTCAGTGGTCCTCAGTCCCCCCCCTTCACCATACCACTATATAATGTTTTCCATTATTTAGCTGGACCCTTTGGCAGCATTTTGCTTAGCTGCACCTAAACATGCAGGATGTGTGTGGCTCCGACAGGCATCCTCGAGTGTGACGTGTGCTGCAACTCTAAACTGAGTGATATGCGATACTTGCCACCACAGTTCTAGCTAATGACTGCAAGACATTCACAGTGTTAGTGGTAGTCAGTAAATTAATGTGTTGCTTATTAGTTATTAGTAACAGGGCTGCACCTAATGATTATTTTCATTATTGATTAATCTGCAGATTATTTTCTAGATGAATCAATTAATTGTTTTGGTTTAAGAAATGTGAAAAAATAGTGAAAAATGCCCGTCACAGCTTCCTAAAGCCCATGATGACGTCTTAAATGTCTTTTTTTTTGTCCAACAAACACTCAAAACCCCAAAGATATTCACCTCGCTGTGATATAAAACATAGAAAAGTAGAAAATACTCACAATTTTTGCTAGAAAACATGATTCAAAAGATTAATCCATTAGAAAAACAGCTGCAGATTGATTTTCTGTCCATCTAGTAATCGATTAATCGTTTCAGCTCTAATTAGTAACATTGCATTCAAAATATTTTCAGTGTATATGATCACATCCTTCCTTATAATTGCTTACTTGTGTCCATTTAAAAAAAAAAAAAAGAAACTTAATTACTAATTCCCAATTTGCTAAATAAATAACTAGTTACTCTTAGTTAGTTGCCACAATTTCCAAAACACACGATTGTTCTAAAAAGAAGCTTTACTCACGATATTCTATTGACGACCGCATCTTCGTCCTCATGGTCATCTGTAAAGGAAACGAAACCACTTGAGTCGTAGTGTGGTTGTGAGTGCGACCTTTTGAACTGTACACGTTGCACATTTCATACATCACATCTTACTTCAAACAATACTTAGAAGTACACAGCATTGGCTACATATTTTATTTAGGACGTACTGATGTATCTGCTGAAGCGGAGTTAAATATCAGACATATTCAGGCTATCTGCCCGTCTACCTGCCTACCTGCGTGCACTCTACTCACTCACTAATTTCACATCACCAGAGTCTTCCACAAGCTGCTGGCTTGACAGCTGTGAGTACTAACAATTGAATTGTTGGTTATTTATGTTCATAATGATCATTTTGAGTGAGTGGCTTTGGAGGGAGGTCTGAAGGGTCGGGCTGTCAGTGTTGCTGATTTGGCGACTTTCTCACTAGATTTAGCGACTCTTGGAGCTAGTGCTGCTAGCTACCTTCATCGGAGAAGAGTTGGCAACGCTGGGCTGGGTTTTTCAGTTGAATAACTTTTAACATCTAGTGTACTTTTGCTAGTTTCTCAACATTACCGACCCTCGCTTTAAGGGAACTTTAACACTGACTATTTCTCTCAATGCATCTGTAATTGTTTCAGAACGTAGGCGGCTGTAGCTTAGTGGGTAGAGTGGGTTTTCCTTTAACCACAGGGTTGGCAGTTCGATCCCCGGTTCCTGCTGTGTCTGCAAGACACTAAACCCCAAGTTGCTCCCAGGGCGCTTTACAGCAGCCCACTGCTCCTAATGCAGGGGTGCATGGGTTAAATGCAGCGGTCGAATTTCATGCATGTACCTGTATGTATGCGATGACTGAAATTAAGTTCACTGTTAATTTGACAGTTATATGAGGTGCTGACCTCATAATCATCAAAATATGTAAGACAGTAGCCAGTAAAGTAGTGCGTGTAATGTCTTGTTATATTTCACAATTCTTTTGTACCGTCAGTGAAAAGATTAGACTTCCAAACCCGTAGGTGTGAGGAGAAGAGCAGCCTAGATTTCTACTGTACAAAACTCCAGAAGGGATTTCTGGTGCAAAGTGGTCTACTTTCAAAATGAGACAAGGGAAGCCTCGGTGACCTGGACATACTAAATTTGTCCTGGGAAAATGGGTTCATAATGTCTGCCCGGGCCTGCTTGTTTTCATCGCTGTTTTCTCCTTTAGAACTAGGCCAGATTTTTATTTCTGTCTGCTGGAGCTCAAATGTGTCGGACAACATGTCCTTCTGTTAAAGATCCCTTGAGTCTTCATTGTTTGAATATTAAACAGGTTATGTCACTAAGCTGTCCTGTCACAAAGGTGATAATTTGACAAATTGTATTCATTTTGCCACAGCCCTAAAAGCAATGTGGGGCGGATACGGTTCAGTCTGATACAGAGCTGACGGTGACAGATTACTCTACAGGCATGGGTGTGGTGTCTGACGCATACACCTAAAGCCTCCTTGGCCATGACTTCCTTTCAGTCAAAACACAATGAAGGGCTCTGTCTGAGGGCAAACACAGCATAACCAGACAGACATGCCCTCTCCTATATAGTGTGTTTACTGTGAAAATGGGTCCACCATGGATGCATTTCTGCCACGCAAGTGTTACAGATGACGATGAAATCGTGCTGATTTCTCTTCTCACGGAGCGAGAGTTCATATTTTACAGAAACACTCACCACTTTTCCTCTTGTATCTGGTTATGATGCAGTAGGACACGATGTAGAGGACTGCAAACAGGAGAAAGCAAATCTGAAACGACAACATGAGACTCTTAGTCAAGGATTTACAGTAGATGAATCAGCACTCACAATCATTAGCAAGCAGTTATCGACAGGACATCCAGCTCCTCCTGTTCCAGTGTGTCCCTTACTACACTATGGTATTGTTAGGCTTCGCTGAACATTTTAGAATCCCGATAATACATAAAACTGTTTATTAAAGGCTGCAAGACTTCAGTGGAGTTATATAATACTGCTCTACATGTACAGAGCAGACATGACGGGATAATAACCGGATGAGACAGTTGATCATGTGGGAATATCAACACAACAGCATTTACCCATGACCCATTCTATGTAATACATTTTCTACTATATTACTAACATCCTAACAAGTTGCTTTTAAACAATGTGTAGTTTCTAGGGCAGCAACTTACGGTTATTTTTTTATTATCAATTGATCTACTGATTATTTTGTAGATTAAACTATAAATCATTTGTTAACTGTTAGCTAAAACTCTCCAACACAAGTTTCCAGAACCCATGGTATTTTATTTTGTAAAAGTTTTTGTAAAAATATACAGTTTACTATCAAAGGGGGACTTAAAATAAACAGAAAATATTCATATTTGAGAAGGAGAAACTGGTGATTTAAAAAAAAAAAAAGAATCTCACAACATTTACCTGAACGATGTCAAATAGTCAAAGTCAGCTCTAATAAGAATCATTTATTAGTCTCACTTTGGACATTTGCAGTGTTACAGCATCAAAGGGGACAGTGCAACAACTAGAGGCATCAGTAGTATAATAACAGCATAGTAGTTTTAATTGTAATAGTGGATTGTTTATGGAGTTAGGGCTGGGCAATATTTTTACCAAATACTTCGATATCGATATCCATATAGCGACGACATTGTAGGGCTGACTATTGGTGCTTCCACAAAATATTTACACAATAAGATTTTTGATAAATAATCATTAGTAATGTAGATATAATGACGAAGTGCACTTCACTGTAATGCAGCCTTTAAAACCACGAAAAATTATAACATATTACGATATGGCATAAGCATAAATCTAAGACGATATCTAGTCTCATATCATGATATCCCAGCCCTATGTGAAGTGTCTGAATGTGTAGTCAAGGCAGTAGCGCACAGTTCAGAATACTTTGCATACAGACTTGCTCACCTAAATCTGTCTATTTCCTCCCGTGTTCTAATAATACTTCATCACTACATATTTGTGCAGTATGTAAATGTGCATGTTTGCTGTGCAAAAATAAGTTCACATTTGGTTTAGGCCTGTTGAAGTGTGCAAAATAGGGAAAATAAGGTAATGCATGCCCCATTATTACACAAATCATTCACTACTAAGCAGTATAGCTCAACGTGACCCAATTATTTGATTACAAAGAACAGCGAGCAATGCATCATTGTTTTCGGCCAACACTACATGCTAAGTGGTCCAGAAATTACCAATGCATGGAATTTATTAGGTAACCGCGGCCTCAAAACAAGCTGGATGGTCTTACAGAGGGATCCCGTTCCACATTCCCCCCTTCTACTGTGACAGTGACCGGGACGCAACTAATGTTAGAAGCTCCCACTTCAGCACTTTGCACCCCTGTCAACATTGGACGACTCATCACGGTTGAGCCGGGATTATGAGATGACTCAGCCAGACCGTGCACATTTCAGACAGAGAAACCGACATGAAAAGAGATGCCAAACATCCTCAGTCAATCTGGGAGGTATATGGTGTTATGTGACAGCTGCTGTAGCAAAAACTGTTTTCTCATCACCTGCAGTTCCCTTCAACTGATATATACACAAGCTTGAGCCACTCTGTGGTGACAGTGGCTCAAGTAAAACCATGTCCACTACAAGGGGAAACCCCAGATTAACACAGAATCAGGTGCACGGAGCTGATAAACTGGCTCAGACTCAATACAACAGTTTGGAAACAGATAACGACAAGTAGCAAGCAGACCGGTCAACGCCACTGCCACTGGCAAAGTTATCACTCTGTTTTCCCTAAACAAATACACTGTAAGCAATGGAAAAGAAGCAGGTCATAACAAATCCGGCTTCTTGAAAGCAGTTTGCAAGCATCCCCGACCAATTTAGGAACAGTATTTCACACCTTTATGGCATATGAACTCAAGCTGGAGGTGAGGGACGGAAATTACATTTTGTTCTGTGGGAGGATCCTGCAATTGCTGCAAGTAGATGAACCGATCAGTACGTTTCGCACTGTACTAAATGTCATTATTGGACTCTTTCAGCAGTAATCTAATTTCAGATGTGTCAACATGAAACATTAAGGCATTATAGGTAATCTGATTAACAGATTTCTGCTGAAGAAACCCAAATACCAGGCCGCGTATGTCATTAGCTGCCTGGGTTTTGAAAGGAAAGAGGACGTGGAAAGGAAGTGTAACATGATGTTGGAGAGTCTGTTGGAAGTAAACATATTGTATCCTAATGGTAATAATACTTTCTACCAGAAAAGTATTTGTTCAGGGACAAGGACAGTAGAAACACAGTGCATCTCATGTGAAAGCCTGATAATGATGTTACATCCTTGTTTGGTGGTGGTAGTGGAAAATGTAATTACTGATCCAACCTCAAACTAGTCACACATTATCCTGTGTTAACCTTATTTCTCACAGTGACAAGATTTTCCATGCATTCTTCAATAATTCTTTACAGTACGATCCCATTACGGAAGAAACATTTTCCCACACTTGAGGTCTAGTAAGAGCGTACCGTCTTGTCACTGAGTCATGTTTACCAACTATAACTTTACCCAGAGTAACCCTGGCTGCAAAACAAGCACGCACAATAATGAATATCGTTTTGCGCCTGCAGAAATCAATCCATACACTGACTCACCACAGACATTGAGGTTAAATGATACAGTGCATCTTGCAAAAGGCATCCTACATTAAGAATGTTGTTATGGGATACTGAGAGTCAGATGTAAAGAGATGCTGAGGACAAAATGTGCCAGGTAAAGCTGAGATGTTGAGCTTGTTTGCTGGTGAGACATTTGATAGTTTCTATATTTCAAAAGTGTCTGTCAGGAATAATCTAGAAGACCTACTCCAGATAAAGTGTCCCCTCTGGAACTTTCTTGCTTAAGTTGTATTTGTTTTTTTCTGAAATTATGGCTAGACCTCGAGACTCTCTAAAAAAAACAATGTGGTTCATTGTAAAGGAAGATTATCAGCTATTTTCAAGGCACGACAATAGTTTATTATTAGCTATGTTATCTATTTGTCACATGCACTTGCAGGTGGCCCACCTTAAAGTTGCAGCATGTCAGACAAGGACATAACTTCTTGCTAAGACTGTCCTGAATACCATTGTTTTGGGCTTCGTGAGAAATATTCGAAGCTTCAGGACAGCACACACACCTCTACACAAAACAAACAGCGATATCCGTCTGAGAATAATTAATAATAATGAATGTTGAATATGAATAATGAAGAATGTTGTGTAATTATTCCTTATTTCATGGGCTATTTTGAGATTTATCAGTATTATTACATACTTATATACATATATAAAAAAGGCAAAAAATGAAGCATTTGAATACTACTTTGGAGGTCGATTACCATGGCAACGGTCAAAGCTTCGAAGCATTCGGGTCAGCCCTACTTCTTACATATAATATTACACTGTAAACTGTCTCCTGTCACAAGCTCTATAAAATAATATCCGCCACATAAACCCTTCCTGAAACACAAACTTGACTTGTTTACAATCATCCAACCAGAAGAACTCATCAGAAATTAAGGACATTTTACTAAACAGCATGGACTTTAAATCATCATTACAAGAGATAAAACTTTGTATTCACTAAATCAAATAACAATAAAAGCCTTTTCTTTTCAGGGATGTGCCTACATCTAATTCTAATATTTATTATTATTATTATTATTATTGGTTAAATCCTTCACCCAAAACTGTTGTTGTTTTCCATGAGACAATATGATCTTGAATTAGATCTGCACAGAACATCAACAGATCATCTTTCCCTACACATATGAAATTAATATTACACTGCAACCTGTTTTGGAAAATATAATATAAATAAGGAATACAAAAAATAAAGATCTCATCTCTCTAATTCAGGTACATTTAATTAATGAGGTGTCTCAGTCCTAATTGAATTCGTAAAGGACAGGGACATTATGTTAAATTCTTCACACAAAACTGTTGTTTGATCTTAAATTAGATCTGCACAGAACATAAACAGATCATCTTTCCTTGAACATATGAAATAAATATCACACTGTAACCTGTTTTGGAAAATATAATATAAATAAGGCATAACAAATAAAGATCTCTCTAATGCAGGTACATTTAATTAGTGAGGTGTCCCAGTCCTAATTTAATTAGTAAAGGATAGGAACATTTTGTCCATGTCTCAGATAAAGATCTTCCTGTAGTGAACCCAATCTCCCAATATCAATCAAAACAAAGTTATAACACTGTAATCAACTAATAGCATAAGCTAACTTTAATTGGAGCATTCACTCATTGTTTCAGATTTAAGTGGACATAACATAAGACATGTTTAGTGTGCATCACAGAATGAAGTGTTGTGATGAAGCTCAGTATATTCTGCAGAGTCAAACAGTGACAGGTGAAGCTAACGTTATCCTCTGTGCAGTAGAGGACGTTGTTAGCCTGCTAGCATCAACTAGGTTACTCACGATGTACTCTCGGACTTGACTGTGGAAATTCTGCTCTCTGATAGTCACATCGTCTTCTTCCATTCTTCATATTGCAAATACAGAAAAAGATACAGATTTCACTACATGCTAGATGGTTACAACTGTAGCACCAATAAGCAATAACTCCAGCCTCTTCTTCTGCTTCTCCTCCTCTGCAAATATAATGTCCCTGACTGGTTAACAAGACAGTTTACATGGAAGCAAAAAGCGCTCCGTGCATAACAAAAACACGCCCCAAAATAAAGCACGTCATCAACAGGAGACAGTGCGTACCCGGAAGTAAATGGTCACGTGTTCGACAGGCATTATAAACAATGTATCCACTTGCATTTAGTTTTAATAGGATCATTTTAAAGTTAAAATACAATACAAATAAAATGAAATATGACTGATTTATATGAGAGAATTGACTAATATTGTGACTTTATTTTTTGGCATGGTCGACAGGAATTCTTTGTTTTTTTTATTATTTTATTATTTATTTCTTTTACTTTTCTTTTACTTTTTTTATTTTTTTTGTTGAAGAAAATTTATTTACAAACATTAAGGCATTGTAATCCAAACTCAATACTTCTAACATACAAGGCACAATTGGATAGGAAAGATATTTTAAATTATAAAAAATAATATAATAACAAAAATAAAAGAGAGGGTAGAAAATAATTGAAGGAACAAAAAAGAAATGCACTGAGATGATTGTCCACAAGGTACCTTATACACATTATTTTGTTTCTGCACAATTTCATGTTCCACACTCCAGTCCAATTTTTTTTTATTTAATTTTATTTTTTTTATTTTGTTTCTGCACAATTTCATAATCCACACTCCAGTCCAATTTTTTTTTATTTAATTTTATTTTTATTTTTTATTTTGTTTCTACACAATCTCCTGTTCCACACTACAGTCCAATTTCTTTTTCTTTTTTTAATTTAATTTATTTTTTTTTTATTTTGTTTCTGCACAATTTCATAATCCACACTCCAGTCCAATTTTTTTTTATTTAATTTATTTTTTTTTAATTTTGTTTCTGCACAATTTCATGTTCCACACTACAGTCCAATTTCTTTTTCTTTTTTTAATTTAATTTATTTTTTTAA
>CAKAOI010026375.1:0-14043 GCA_916701655.1 Sebastiscus albofasciatus | reverse complement strand
ATGAAAATTGTGCCAAATGCAGAGAATTGTGTGTAGTGTTTTGAAAAAAGTGTGTTTTAGAACTGCAATTTGAGTGTAAAGCAGGAATTGTGCTTGTAGTTTAGCAGAATTGGTTCAGGGGGTTGGTGCATGAGTTACATGTTGTGGTCATTGTGTGTCAAGTACCAGTATTTGTGTGTAAACAATTGAGAAAAACTGTAAGTAAAAGTACAGAAGTAACAGCAATTTGTTCTTGCAATAGCAGAATGGCTGTGTCCATGTTATATTATCATATCATATTATATTATATTAGAATATCTGGTTATTCTTACTGAAGCATTAATGTGTAAGCATCATTTTAATGTTGCAGCTGGTCCAGGTGGAGCTAATTCATCCTGTTGGGCAGCTCTGTGAATCATATCTATGATCCATGTGGAGAATCCCCTCCCACTGTGACTCTACCTGCCTCTCTGCCTCCTGGATGGGCGGAGCATCAGAGTCATTAAATGCAGCCTGCTCACCTGTTGCAAACTTATTGAGAAAAAACAAGCCAGCTGGCCTCTTGTGGATCCCTTCAATAGTTAATCTGTGTATATGATATGTAAGTTTCCTTTTGTTTAAAAAACCTTTATGGCAGCTCTAGTAGTTTATGATTTATTAGCTGTACTGATTACGTTTCAGCAGTGGTAAAGTTGTTTCTTCATTCCTAAATTTATGCAGTGATTGTTTGAAGCTAAATTGCCGTTGTTAGATTATTAATGATTGAAATTAGCAATTATGATGTCCAGATTAAGTTAAGTTTTTTTTATCCCTTTGCTTCTGTTGTTAAATAAACCAGTTGAACTGTCTACTAGGAATCAAAGATTGGACTGGAACTCCTGCCTTTCCTGGAAACAGACTGTCCTGAGGCGAGATCAGTATTCTTTCAAGTAAATATTCTTCAATACAGTTTGTATGTCAATTATTAAATTCACTTTATCTGTAAAGTAGTTAGTAACTATAACTTTCAAATAAATGTAGAGGAGGGAAAAGAGCATTATTTACCTTTGAAATGTAGTGAAGTAGAGGCATAAGTGATCATTTCAGTTTTCAGTACTTTGCTGTAGTGGTGCATGTCCCCAAGTGAACTTGCAGTTAATCAAATAACAAATCAGCTGACACACAATTCCTTTGGGTCCCCTGAAAGTCTGGCTTTTTCTGGGCAGTTGCCTGGTTGGAAGGAGTAATATCAGAGTATATGAATGTACTGTAGTTAGTCCAATCTGAAATCAATATAGAATGGAAAGGGAAGATGAGAAGTCTTGTTTCGAACTTAACAGAAAGTTTTCTATAACAGTGAAGGCAGGTATAATGCAGCAGATACATAATGAAATAATTATTTGTAATGCATGACACATAGTCTTATGCCTTACGACTTCTCTTACACTTTTGTCTTTCTATGCATTTTACTTGTTTTCAATGTGTTCTTCCCAGGCCATAAGTGTAGAAATAGGAGACAAAACCTTTGTTTCCACTGATATGTGGAACCATATCTGGTCGTTGAGTAATTTATTTATTTTATTAAGCCGAGGTTTGGACTTTTAACTAAAATCCATGTCATGCTAACTCATTCATTTCTTTATTTATACAGCATCCCGATCCTGGAGGAGGATAATTCTTGTAAATGTCTCATAAGAAATAGTCATGTTGCAGCAATTCTTATTTCCCCCAGACCTCTGGTCGTGACTCCTTGTAAGGAGATAAATGACACAAAGATTCAAATTTATGGGATATCATATAAATACTCTGGTTTTGATGATTTTCTTTTTTTATATATGACACCTAGTGTTTATCCAAGCTGCTAAGAAGGAGGAATATAGTATGCCTTTTGATATTTACGTCTGTTAACTGGCATAATAACACTACCCTCCCCTCTCCATCAGAGCATTCCACAAATACTTACTCTAAGTATTTTCATCACAGTCTTTTATCAGCTTTCCCAACTGAACTTAATCCACTCTGACATGACTGTCCTTAAAGTGTTGCCAAAACTTCCCACATCGACTAGAACTGCATGACTCATTTACGGTCTTGTGCAGTTTTGTAAACATGTTTCAGCTCACAGGTGATAACAGGTCTTAAAAATGTGGTGTCTGAGGCGTTAATTTGAATTTTGCATTCCGTTTTAACGCTCACTGAGTTATAACACCGGAGCCGACTGTGTGAAGAAGAGGAATGGGTTTAGTGTTAGGTGGTGTAATTTGTTCTCCATAAAGGAATTTTTAAAAGGGAGCTGTTTGACTAATGACATAAGAGGTTAATTCCTGGGTTTTTAAACTTTTTTAACAATGCATATTAGGTGCTTCTCATTCTGACATCATGACATGTATAGGCTTGAAAGTGTTCCAAGTCTACTGAAATTCAGAAGCTGCTGTAACTGAGGAGTATCACTTACAACAGCTTCCACCTGGTCTGAAGTAATGCATTGCTACAGCGTGTCATTTGCATTTACAGAGCCGAAAAACACAGTCTGAATATTCATTTGATCCAAAATCAATGCAAATTAATTCTGTTCAGATGCAGAGGAATTTTATTTGGACAACTACAACAAAGAACATTTTTACTGTTCCATATACCCTGTGGAGGTTTTCACCACAAGTAGCACTATGAAGCAATGTTTTTGCCCCCGTTACAAGTGTGTCAGGTCAGGAATGACAACTTGTAGAAAGCTACTGGTTGCATGGCATCTAGCGGCACCTTGCAAGTGTTGCGGGAATCAGTTCTATCTTCACTCCCCACAAGGTAGAGCGCAGAGTGTTGCAGAGGCAGCAGGTAAAATATCTCCTAAAAAAGAGCGCAAGGAATGCCATTCACTGTTTCTAGGCAAAAACAGTTGCAACTGTTCTCATTGGTTGCACTTTGAAAGGTCAGCGGCAGCCGAAGTCAAAGGTGAAATAATTTGAACTTTGAGAGCAGCGCTCGGCGGCAATTTGGAACGGTGTGCCCCGCCAAGGCTAGCTCTTCCGCCTAGTTGGGCGCCTGCCAGCGCAGAGCATTTTTAACACTGATCATGTGTAGACGGCTTTAGTGCTAGTGATTTTGGTGGACAACTAAAGTCATAGTATAGTCTGTCGAAAAAATAAGTATAGTATGTCGAAACAATTTAAAGTCATACTATAGTATGTCGAAAAAAAGTCAGTACAGTATGGTGAAAAAAATTCTTAGTATAATATGTCGATAAAGAAAAAAGTCAATGTAGTATGTCAAAAAAATAAAGTCATAGTGTAGTGTGTCAGAAAAAAGAACGTAGAATAGTATGTCGGAAAAAATTCTTAGTATAGTTTGTCGAAAAAATTATAGTACAGTATGTCGAAAAAAAGTCACAATATAGTGTGACAAAAAAATAAAAAGTCGAGAAAAGTCATAGTATACTATGTCGAAAAAAATTAAAAAGTCATAGTATAGTCTGTCGGAAAAAATAAAAGTCATAGTATACTATGTCGATAAAAATAAGTCATAGTGTAGTGTGTCAGAAAAAAGAATGTAGATTAGTATGTCGAAAAAAAGTCATAGTATAGTTTGTCGAAAAAGATCAAAGTATAGTATGTCGAAAGAAAAATTTAAAACATAATAGTATAATATGTTGAAAAATAAAAGAAGTCATAGTGTAGTATGTTGGAAAAAAGTCCTAGTATAGTTTGTCGAAAAAATAACAAGCCATAGTATGTGGAAAAAAAGTTGAAGTATAGCATGTTGAACAAAAAAGAAGTAATAGTACAGTATGTCGAAAAAAAAAGTCACAATATATAGCGTGACAAAAAAATAAAAAGACGAGAAAAGCCATAGTATAGTATGCCGAAAATGTTTTAAAAGTCATAGTATAGAATGTCCAAAAATAAAAAAAATCATAATGTTGAGGTCGAAAAAATAAGTCATAGTATACTACGTTGAAAAAAATATAAAAGTCATACAATAGTATTTCGAAAAAAAATCATAGTATAGTATGTTTAAAAAAAATAGTATAGTAGGTTGAAAAAATAAAAAAAGGCATAGTATTGTATGTGGATAAAAAGACATAGTATAGTATAGTATCTCGAAAAAAGTCATAGAAGAAGAAGAAAGGCACTCTATTGATCTCTGAGGGGAAATTCTATTTTTAAAAGGTCATAGTATAGTATGTCGAAAAAAAAGTCATAGTATAGTACGTCATTAAAAAATGCAATTGGATTCGATTTTTGGATTAAAACTTTATTGTCATTGCACACAAGTACAGGTTCTGAGACAACTAAATGCAGTTTGTACAGCATATATACAAAATAAAATATTGTATGTGGAATAAATAATAAATGGTATGAATTCACTATAAATATATATATATTATATATATATACAGTATATACATAAACACACAATATGAGCAGTATGAGCAATATTGACGGTGTGTGTAATTGCTGCAGAGTTCAGCAAGGTGTCAGCTGAGGGGAGAAGGCCATTCCTGAGCATGCTGGTCCTGGAACGGAGAGTCCTGTAGCGTCTCCCTGACGGAAGGAGGACAAGCAGACTGTGGCAGTGTGAGAAATGTGATATTACTGTGATACTATGTTGAAAAAATGAAAAAAAGGTTGTCATAGTGTAATATGTTGAAAAAGTTTTAAAAGTCATAGTAGGCTATAATATGTTGTAAAAAAGTCATAGTATAGTATGTCGAAAAAATAAAAAAGGCATATTAAGTGTGGGGATAAAAAGTCAGTATAGAATGATGAAAAATTTTAAAAAGTCATAATACAGTATGTCGAAAAAATTTAAGTCATAGTATAGTATCGAAAAAAAGGTCATAGTGTAGTATGTCAAAAAAATATTAAGTAATAGTATAGTATGTCGAAAAAAATTCAGTGTATGTCGAAAAATTTTTAGAATTCATAATATAGTATGTCAAAAAAAAGGTCACAGTATAGTATGTCCAAAAAAATCATAGTATAGCATGTCAAAAAAAGTCCTAGTATAGTATGTTGAAAAAATAAAAGTCCTAGTATAGTATGTCGAAAAAAAACCCATAGTATAGTATGTTGAAAAAGCCATAGTTTAGTGTGTTGAAAAAATAAAAAAAGTTATAGTATGTCGAAAAAAGTCATAAAAAGTAATAGAATGTCAAAAAAATCATTGTAATTCATGCTTGACAAATCTCCCTTTTAAGGTACATTTCAAACAGTTGAAAAAAGTGATTCATTTGCAATTAATCGTGGACAATCATGCAATTAATTGTGATTAAATATTTGAATCGATTGACAGCCCTAAGAAAGGGTCACAGTATAGTATGTAATTTAAAAACTAATAAAGTTATACTATAGTTTGTCATACAAAATGTCACATTGAATGTCAAATAATGTAAAAAAAAAAAGTCATACAGTAGGTCATAAAAAGTTATAGTACAGTATGCTATAAAAGTCGTACAAAATGTCACTGTATACTTGCCACTTGTTACTGACAGTAGTGTCTTTGTCCCTTCGGTACAGGGACAGCAGTGTTCTTGTGCCTTCAGTCCAGGACATCCTGGGAAAAAAAAAAACACAAGATCTCATAACACTTCTAACAAAAATTTGGTTACATTTAATCCAACTCAAAATTGAGCTCCATTTGAAATCATTCCTTCAGTCCTCCTTTTCCAGTTAACATTTCAGCCTTAATATTTAAAAAAAGTCATCCGTGCTTTTACTTTTGACATACAGAGCATGGCCATACTTACAAGAGTTGTTGTGCCCTCTGACCGCTGGAAGGAGGCTCACATCTCCAGAGCCGGGACTTCTGGCTGTTTAAGTTCAGGGCTGAAAATGAAATGTGATCATGCTTTTGCTGTTGTTTTTCCTTGACAGTGGTGGAAAGTAACTACTGAAAATACATTTAGTCAAGTGCAGTTTTTGGGTACTTGTACTTTACTTGAGTAATTACATTCTCTGCTAATTTACTCCATTACATCTCAGAGAGAAATATTTTAGTTTTTACTCCACTACATTTATCCAGCAACTTTAGTTACTTTGCAGACTCAGGTTAATAACATCAAATAAATGACATACTAAGATAAATTCCACAAGCTACCCAGCAGTATATATTAAAATCAGCTCCACATTTACCAGCTGCAACATTAAAGTGATGAACACATTAATGTATAAATAACATAAATTATTCTAAAATGGGCCATTCTGCAAAATGAGTACTTTTACTTAAGTAACATTTTGAATGTATTACTTTTACTTAAATAAAAGATCTGAGTACTTCTTCCACCACTGCTCCTAAACTGTTTTTTTTTTTTTTTACACCTTGTATTTTGTGGGTTTTACACTTCATTGCCTTCTCTGTTTTATCTCTCATTCTGGTCGTGTCTAGAAGGTAACCCACAATTTGGTAACTTGTGAGTTAAGGCCAAGTTTGAGGGTTACCTTCTAGACACGACCCTTCGTTCCCCTGTTCTTCTTCCCATAAAGCACGTCTGTTTAGGAAAGTCCTGTATAGATAAAGTTTGCTTGCCTAGTTGTGCATTTCACCAGTTGTACTCAAACAAGAGTTGCATTTAAATGAACTTAACTAGAGATTTGTAAAAATCACAGTGGGGAAGAACCAGTTTGGGGTTACTTATGCAGATTTGTTTTATACTGTCCCAACATCAAAGGTCATGGAATAATACATTCCTACTGAGTCACCACAGGAAGGCAGATAAGGAGAGTTTGGGGGCAACAGCAGTTATGTTCCTAGTTTGGATGTATATGATTGTGTTGGGCTGTTTTGATAGGTACATGCATCAAAAATTCATGCCCTTGTGCGTGATGAATACTTTATAAGCAAGTTTTGGTCCTATGCCTGCAACACGCAGTCCGAGCACAGCATACATCAACTTGTAGGCCAGATCCAACACATGAATACCAAACAGATGAACCGCTCTCCCTTTCTTTGGCTGTTTTGATTTAATACATCTAACAGGAAACAATCAATGTCAAAGTATACCACACTGTAAGGATGTCTTGCTCTGAAATTTGGATTTACGTTTGGATCTTACATTGAAAATCAGATCAGGTATCAGAAGGAAAAATCCCAGATGTAAGTCCAAAATGGTTTATTTTGTAAAGGGGGGTAGTTGGAGGAGATGAGAAAAACATGGTGCGCTACTAAATGATGATATATTCAAATGTACATGACATTCAAAGGGTATTAGAGTTATCACTCAAATTTTCCACACATGAACTTAAGTCTTCATTCCAACATGTTTTCCAAATGAAAATGGATAAAAAGTTTGTATAGCTTCAAAATAAAAATATGTATCAACACAGTAAACCCTTGGGATGCTGAAGAGAAAAAAAGGAAATAACAGTTACATGCAGAATGTAGACTGATGAGCTAACTTTGATTTGGAAAAATAAAAAAAACCCACAAAGTGAATGACTAACACATCTTAGTAATTTAGAGAAAAATTTGAGGTGAATCCTTCTGCTGTTTTGTCCTCGCATCATTAACTCACATTAGCAGAAACTGCATTGTTTCAGTCTTTTATTCTGTATAATATAGGTCAATAGGAAATATAAGAAACCGCTATTAATGACAACTTGAGTGGTCTTGGCTAGCCATTACAAACCGCACATAATGTGTTGAGATGTGTTCCAAAATAAATTACATTTGCCAAAACCTAACGCACAGACTGGTTGGGATGGGGGGGGAGGGGGAGGTTGGAGGAAGGTTGGACTCAATGTAGGAACAACTGACTGATGACTAGTCAAATACACTGTGAATGAAGCTCCTCTGGATGTGTGGCGTCCAGAGGTACGGCTGTAGAGTGAGTAAAAAGGTCCCAAAGTAGAAACTGCAGTCTTAACATGTGCCATACTTTAAAATGTAGAGGAAAACACCCTTACACTCATCAATATGATGAGCAGAAAAGTCCCAAACCAAAGCTTTGAAGTCTTTATTTTTGCTATCGGGGAGAGGAAAAAAATACTCGAAAACAAAAATAAAACACAAAACAGGAGAGGGAGGGAAGAAACGACTCCAGATATTACGCTGAATGCAGAGAAGATGAACTGCACGAGTTGGGTGAGACACTCCGGCACAAGGGGTTATTTCCTGGAGCTAGACTTCTAATATCCAAAAGTACTGGTCTGGAGGACCCATGTTGGTCAAGGGGTGTCCATGGAGATGCCTACAGCAAAAATGCCTCAACGGCAGCATCTTAGCAGGCTGTCCAAGAGAGAGCGCTATGTGCTTCCTGCTGCCTGGCCCTCTCCTCCCTCTGAATTACCTGCAGGAAGGAAAGTGACAGCAGGTTGACAAGGGCTTTGTAAGCGAGTGGGCTAAATGTATACATCACAAAAACAAGCACAAAGCAGCAATAAAACCCACAAACACTCCAAATCATGACTTTCATTTGGATTAAAGGAAGTAAAGGTGTGTAAGATTTGGTGACATCTAGTGGTGCGGGGGCAGAATGCAACCAGCTAAGTACCCCTCTGCTCTAGGGATGTCACGAGGACCGATACTTCGGTACCAAAAATTCTAAAAATGTGACGGTACTCGTTTTCTTCGGTACCGAACGATGCCTGTAATGGTCATTTGGTACCGGAGCGGAGGTACTGGAGATGCGATTCTTCCGGCTCTAATGGGGGGCAGTATACACTTACAAGTGTTCTCATCTGCCGTGAAATGAAGGAAGACGAAGAACGCCGTAGCAGCACGGAAGAAAACAACAACACGGAGACGTGGAAGATGCCAGCTGGCTAGTTAGCCAAGATACGTGCAATGAACGAGAGCGAAAACGCTAAGCAACCGACCGGCCTGTTGTTATTGTTTTTCGACACACCTCCAACTCCGGGTAGTTTGTGAGCTGCGGCAGGGAATAAATCCGGCTCTGTTGAGTGCAAAAGAGGAACCGTTTCCAGTCTCCCTTCTTCTACAAGTTAGCCACACGCAACGTTACAATAGATTCGCAAAAACCAGCATGCGGTGCAGTAACGGTGCCGTCGTACTTTCCTTTCCAAAGGAGGAAATACTTCCAATTTAGCAAAGCACCTCAAAGACAGACATCCAGACAATATTGTTTGTTTTAAATACTTGAAGGCTTCATGCCTCTGTTCTGTTTTGCAATGTTAATAGACGTTTCTTTTTATTTATTACTTAAAGGCTACATGCCTCTGTTTTTTGGTAATGTTCAAATGTTTTAATGTTTTAATAAAGGAGTGCTTATGTATTACATGTGATTTATTGTTTTTGCTACCGTGGTACCGAATTGGTATCGAGAATCGTGTAAATTCACTGGTATTGGTATCGACTACTAGATTTCTGGTACCGTGACATCCCTACTCTGTTCACTCCTCCCTTTCCAGTTAGAGACCATCCTTACCATGATAACACTACTTTAGGAGCAATGGAAGTCAGATGGCGCCCGGTGGTACCACAGTTTTGCACTCAGTGGCTCACATTATCGCAGTTTCACAAGTGTGTCGGAGAACCACGGTGTACTTCAGGTAACATAAAAGGCTCTCTCTAGAGCCAGTGTTTGGTTTGTCCATTCTGAGCTACTGTAGAAACATGGGAGGACTCTGTGAAGAGAACCAGCACCCTATAAATATGAAGGGCTCATTCTAAGCTAACGAACACAATGATTCTTAGTTTCAGGTGATTATAAACTAATGAAAACATAGTTATGAATATTATATTCCATTTCTGCTAATAGATCCCCCCTAAATGTTACAAGCTGTTCCTTTAAGAGCAAGTAAACCAGGGAATGTTGAAACATGCACATTAACAATAAAAATCACTGACTCGTAGCAGGAGTGGAGGCTGAAGCTGAGGCAGAGGCATTGTCTTCCTCGTCGCTGTCGTCCTCGTTGGACTGCGGTACCTCGGCCTCAGGGATGGTTGTTGTTGGGGTCTCGGGCTCCTGCTCCGCCCTGCTCTTCAGGGCTAAGATACGGTGATGTAACGCTGCAGCCAGTTGACCTATGTCCTTAGAGCTACCCTGAAGAGTAGAGAGACAGATGGAGAGACCGCTCAGCACATTGAGAAAACATATTATACATATTATATCATACATATTATATGACGCTGTTGGTGTCAAGTGCAGACCTGGAGTACAACTCAACGCTCCATGTAGATGTTTCACATTAAAAGCTCGCCTGATATATATATCATACCCTTTCAGCCACTGGGAGGCTTTTATTGTGAAAAATTTGTGCAGGAAGTTTTGAATTTCATTAACAGAAACTTGGCACTAACTGAAATCTATAAGTGAATGAGAGTAGTACTTGTGTTCAAAATCAAAACAAAGGGTTGAGTATTGTGTAACTATGTTGTTGTATAGATGGAATTAGTGCTGTGGAAATGTTCATTATCTTGAATTCATCAAGAGAACTGGTATATATATGGAGGAAGAGCATTAACCAAACTCTACTTTTTAAGCTCTATCACTTCCCATAGCTGGGTAGCTAACACTAAGTAGCCGGTTGCCTGCAGATATCTGGCTGACGATGTCTCGTCAAGAAGTATTAACAGTGGCAGCAGTTGAATTATGAGAAAGCATTCGGTTTCAGTCTTGTTTGTGCTGAAACTGAGATATAACCAGATGTCTGTGCTTTACTTAATTGAAGCATCTGGTAGTGATATTCTACAGCTATAAAAAATAACCCGCATTTGTTTACAAGGAGATGTTTGTCTTATTGCATTTGTGTAAATTTTCCCCAAGATTAGAAAAAATATTGTACAACTCTAGTATAATGTTTGACGATACATACCGATATTAGGAAGACCTTGACCCCCTGGTCCTCTGTGTCCATGGCAGTGATTCGTACACTCTTCTCGCTGGCCTTGTCCACCTGCATCTGGGCCCAAAGTTTAGTGTTGAGGATCAACCGGAGGCTGCCCTGGGTCCTCATCACTGGAAGAGTTTAAAAACAAAAACACACACACACACACAACCGCAATGAAGTACAGTGTGAGATAAGTATGTCATTTTAGTCCAATTCCTCCGGGGAGGTCAGAAGAATAGTCAGGTTTGGTATTCAGTTGGTGGCAATGTGCAGCCTCTCCGCTAGATGCCACTAAATCATACAAACTGGTCCTTTAAGCAAGTGCTGTACTGAGGGGGTTTCTGGTGTTTTCCAATGCTGAAGCAGAACTTTCTTCATAGTTATAAGGCCATAAGCAATAAATTGTCTTTGAGAAATCCTTAAAAAGGTACAGTGTGTAGGATTTGGCAGCATCTAGTGGTGCCCCTCTAGTACCCCTCCACTCACTCCTCCCTTTCGAAGACTGCGGTATTGTGTATACAATGTCAGACCTAGTACTTTGGGAGGACATTTTCAGCATCTTTTCCAGTATTTGATCAGCTTTGGACAGCAGGCCAAACTATGTAACAAGGTGCCCTCTGCAAAATTACACCTATCACACTGTGATGATACCGTAGGCTGTATTACTCAAAAAGTAAACTCCACACCATTTTTCCTATGCAGCACCTTAAATTTAATTAAGCTTTATCTGCCTTTTACAGAGCATGTATGTACATAGACCATCATCCCAGATGTCTCCAGATATCGCCCCACTCAGTTCTTTTTCCCCATGCTTGTTTGATTGTTTCTGTGGAAGGAGAGATCATCCTTTGCAGGTTCATATATGAAAGTTGTTTTTAGTGCTGGAAATAGACTTCAAGCAAAAATCCAGTTTATCTGGTTCTGAGGTGGTAAAGTCTGGCAAGTGTTGTTTGATATAGTTTCTCTTGTAGGTACCTGAATAAATTGGATGTAGGTAAGTTTCTGAAATAGTGTTGTAATGCAAAACGTCCCTTTTTGAAATAAAAAGCAAAAATCTAAACTTACATCAAAAAAGGTGCTTTGTCTGTTATTATAGTTCTCTTTCTTTGATGACAAAACACATCGTACTCCACGTATATACGGTGTATTACAGTGCATTTAACAGCATGTTGTGGTGCCTACTCCACAGAAGTGTATAGCACAGGAATGGGCTCCCCCTTGTGTTCAATGTCAGGTATTGCAATAATTATGGCGATAAAACCCACAACTAGGAACCATTTGTATTTTTTTTTACTGAGCATGTTATCTCTAAATCATCCCATATCTATCTGGCACAAAAATTCAACTTACAAACAAACATGAGCATTTCATTTTGCAATCAAACTACGCCCTGATAAATGAATCATAAAAATCTGGAGCTGTGCACATTCTTAACAGTCAGATGTTTATTTACATTTTCACTTCCAAGAAGTTTCGTCAGGTGTGCTTACCTAAACGGGACTGTAGCGTGCCATCGTCTGTTGATGCCATGTCGTTGAGCCTCAGCAAACCTCGACCTCTCTCTATCCACGACTGAGCAGTCTTCTCAAAAACATATAACTTGCACTGCATCTGAAAAGAGAGTGACGAAAACAAGAATTGTATTGCTTTCTACCACATCTATTTACTGCATGTGTTGAATCAAGTGCCTTCTACCTGTAAAACATTGCTTTCTGATTCCTCTCCAGTTTTGACGTCGACTTTCTCTAAGATGCACTTCTTGGCTGTGGCTTTGGTGTAAGCTGCTGCAGACTCCTCCAAAGACTCTGACACGCTGTTCACTGGCGAGATAAAATACAGTGGTGAGAAATCTGCACCTAGCTGGAGTTATTTTGTTACTGAGATTTTTTATCAAAAACTGATGTGTCAGTGTGAGAGTCTCCTCTCACACCCATATCGTCTTGCAGTGACATAAAATCAACATTCTCTGCAAAAATCTTTGGACAATCCAGTGCTGGAGCGTGATAATGAAGGACCCAGGCTGTCACTCCGTCACTTAACACAGGAGCTGTACAGGCCGCTGCAGATCATTTGCAGAGAAGAGCCGCTTCAGCTCTCAGCTCATATTAACGAATGCCAGTGCACGCAGCAGCTATGAAATGCTCAATGTCATTTCATTGTCATTGGACAAAGAGGACAGTCACTGAAACACACTGTCAAACCAGAAAAATGTATGTACAGTATTATCTCACTCAGTGATGTAGCCTTTTATGTTTAGGCCATAAAATAACTGACTACTGACAATTTGTGTTAACACAATGACCTTGGTTATAAAGTAGGAGTTCATGAAACCAAATAAAAATACATGCCATTCTCTAAAATATTAACAAAAAATAAATAAACACAAGAAATATCAGTATAGTCATAGCCTCCATTGTTTTAAATATATTCATCAAACCAGGTCATGCAGTATTGAGTCTTACATTATAAGGCTGCTTGATTATGGCAAAAATCATAGTCACGATTATTTTGGTAGGTGTTGAGATTACGATTATTTAACACAATTACTCATTGACTATGAAAACATCATGCATTTTGATAGAGAACTTTTTACATTTTAAAGTTAAATGCATCAATTTGGTGTACTTTGCGGGCAAAAGAGGCTTTATTTATGAAGAACTCTATGAAACAATTAAATCATCATTTAAAAAAGTCAAGACGGTTTGGATGGGTTGCCGACATTGTTGCAGACCAAGCAATAAGGACAGTCTGCCCTGGTTGACAGTCGCATCGGGATTAGTGGGCCCCGTCCCTCCCCGCAGGGAGAGAGGGCACAGTGAGCACTAAGTCCACGGCCTGGGAAGTGGCGAGGACCAGGCGAGGGGTGCTTGTAAAGCTCAAGGACGGATCCACGAGCCACCTTCACCCTGGGCCTTTCCAAGCCGACCAAGAACCGGTCAGGGCGAACTGCCACAGAGGAAATGCACCAGGTGAGGCCCAGCTAGCACTGGGGGAGAGGTCCCACGAGGGGATCCTCCCTCACAAGTAAGCCGTCCCTGACTGGCTGAACGCGGCAAAAACGCACCGCTGTAAAGAAAAGCGGTGCGCTGGCTTTATAACACAAGACAAAACGAGAGCATCTTTACGAAACGGAATGCGGCATAATAATGTTTTTATCTCGGTTATCTTATTTTCATAAACGTTGGATGCCAAAATTGCAATTGAAAATAAAATTTTATGAATTGCCCAGTCCTAACTTGTAATAATGTGCTAATCAAACACTAGTTCCCAACATGTTGAATAGATAAACACATATTTCAGA
>CAKAOI010026374.1:34580-87231 GCA_916701655.1 Sebastiscus albofasciatus | reverse complement strand
GGTAGCCCGTCCAATCATTTCATTCAGTCCGAATTGGACGGGCTTCTTTCAATCCTGCAACAGCCACAGATACCGGATTTTTTCTTCTTTTTTTTTTTGTCAGAGTATTTGATTTATTGATTGCTGTCAGGATGTAAAGAGAATTTCAACTAATATAACAAAAAAATTTACTAAAATCTTTACCAACCCTGCCTTTAAGTACTCAGGAACATGTATTTTAATTGACTATTTACATTTTAAGCTGCTTAATACTTCTACTGCTCTACATTTCAAAAAGAAAATATAGTTTATTTTACTTATGCAACATTTAATTGACAGCTATAGAAACTAATTAGGCCTACTAGATTAAGACTTACATTCTTTAAAGGTGCTAAATGCAATATTGGGAGCATTTCTATTGCCTGCGCATGGCTCTCAACATGGTGACGGCTGAGCCGGAGGCAAAGAACGTACAGTATATTACTAAGAAGTGAAAGTCGATTGTTTGCTCCATTGCAACATTAGCACCCAGCAGATTATAACTTATACAGAGGGAGAGTGACTTCATTCTCTGCTCAGGTAGACATTACTCCTCTATATCTTTACATAACAAACAGTTGTTTGCTGCTATATTAATGCTCTGGAAATCGTATAGAGAACCTTTGACTAAAATGTTAAATGGAGAACGTTTACTAGCAATATAATGTGGTATTGTTGCTGATACTGTTTATTACTCTTTACAGTACACAGCAACTTATAATCACTACACTATATATGAATCTGTGTGCAGGTGCAGCGCGCAAAGTTGTCAAGTTCTACTTAACTCCTCTCTTTTGCCTTTTGATTTCATTATGAGCCAACAAATGATCCATTAGTTTTGGATGCAGGCTCTAAGTAGGCAGCTGAATTCAGCCCGCAGTTGGCAGTATTTATGCAAGTTGATTTAACTGCTGGATAGGGTCCTCTTGTGAAACATGAGTCAGTTCCAGCATTTAACCTCACCATACTAATTTATGCACCATGGCATAGGGTACTTTATCATCTGCTCTTTGGGGAGAGACAGTCATCTCATTAGGCAGGATTTAATGAAATGCAAGGATAGACTTCTTAATTCCATAGATGGCTGAAACAAAAATCCCAGCGTAAATCCTGAACTCCTCTGTGGCTCTATAAATTGTGGCAGCCAGAGGAGGAAACGTGAGGGAGGGAGGACGCCAGCGGAGACTTTTGGTGAGGGAGGAAGGAGACGGAGGTTGATATGTGCTGAGGTGTAACTGAGTCCATAAATGGGTTTTGTAACTGCGACATTCCTGGCTTGAAAGTTGTACTAAACAACGCCCTGGAAACATATGAAATTAAGATATATTGCTTTACATTATAATGCATCATAAGTAATATTTATTGTCCAATAATATCCACAATATAATGGATGCTGCTGCACAAGTGTTCCTCCTGGCCAAAAACAAATCCCAAATGTAGATATATCTGTACTGACAGCAATGGGCCTGTGCATCTTAACCACCCTCTCCACTATTCTTACAAAGTCCCACTACTTCTCTAGCCTCAAGCCAACTAAGATATGTTAAATCCTTTTGAATGTACAGACAGCAGAAAGAGAAAAAAAAAATTAGGGCAGACTGTCGACAGTTCTTGGCAAATGTACGTGTTCATTTCCAGCCGGTGACTGCCGGGGCCCGCAGACGAGAGCCACCAGAGGAGGAACGCACCAGCCAATCATCAACAGCACGACGCAGAACATTAACACCATAATTTACATAAAATTACTTACATACTGGTGTGGTAATTTAATTTGTTTGACCGGTACAGTGCAACTGCAAGGAATAGATTCGTACATGCACCACGAGGGAGCTCTGCTTACTCTTCCACATGGCTAATTCTTTCATACAATATTATAGGGGTAAAAAATAGAGACACTATAGAAACCTTGATTTCATTTACAGAAGTCCCGTTTTCTCCGACTAAGACACATTAAGATGAGGAGGACACACGTGCACACATGCAGGTGCACATACAAATGTATTCATACGTGAGCACATGCTAATACAAAGATAACATTCGGCGTGTTTGTCATATGCTAATAAGACAATGTACATATTAAGCTGCTTCAGTGCATAATAGAGAATTATAATGTTCCAGGTTCTCGTTTTCCCTTTGTTTGGATTTCATACTTTAGAAATCCTTCACTGATTGAATAGTTTCACGTCTACAACAGGAGCTTCTGAAACGAGGGAGTGGACAAAATAATGGGATCATAATACAAATAAAGGCTCCAGGTATAAAGTCTACATCGTTTTGTCACGCAGGCAGCATGCTGGCAGGATATTAGCAACACGGGAAGTCCTCTATCAGTGTCCAGTTTAAAATGCTTCAGACATGAATCTTAAAAAGACTTGAAGTCGCAGTGACATGTGGGACATGGAGCTGGAGTATGAACATTTACATTTACAAAAAAATGATTCCAGACAATGAAAACACTGCTGAGTGGGGCAGACAATCCATAACTTAAAGGTAATACTGTCCGTCTGAATCACAAAAAGTAGCTTCACAGGTGGCACCATGATATGTTAAATGTATAGACTGTATATAAGAAGTGGACATAGTCACTGTGATGTCATCCACTGGATTGTGGACTACGGTTTTGAAGCCTAAAAATCTGCATTTTGGCCGTCACCATCTTGGTTACTTGCAACCAGAAATGACACAAGAGAGTGGAGCTAAGTACAACCGAACTCTGAATAAGACATTTTCAGGTGACCAAAATGTTACAATTAACTTTCATGAACTAAAAACACACTGTGAAAGGGTTACATTTGTAAGACGAAAACATGGACAACTCCCAGACCAGACTCTAAATGGGACCATAATTTACTAAATGAACAACATGTTGTATTGAAGAAGACTTGAAACTAGCGATTGAAACCATAAACTCATGTTTACAATGTTTACTGAGGTAATAAATCAAGTGAGAAGTAGGCCCATTTCCTCATAGACTTCTATATAATCAGACTTATTTTTGCAACCAGAGGAGTCGCCCCCTGCTGGCTATTAGGAAGAACACAAGTTTAAGGTACTTCCGCAATGGCTTCACTTTTCAGAACTGGTGGTTGCCGTCTTGTTAAATGTCAGTTATTGACGTGTCAACTATCGAGGACGTCTTGACAATCACCACTTTGATTTGCAACACTAGGCTGAAACCAGTCGATGCGTCAGTCACTATAAAACTACAAAATGACAGAAGCAGCAGCCTCCGAAATCATGCCATGACATGCTAAACAGAAACAAATGGCATGGCGTGAAACCACCTGCATGTAAAACCATTAGCCAGTATTATTACATCCATTGGCACATAAACACCTGGAGCCATAGAAAAAGTAATATGCCTTGATGATGAGTCATCTTCCACACCTTTGCTTGATGTCAAATGGGTTTAGGCTGAGCCCACACTGTCTGTTGTCATCTGTTAAACAAGACGTAGGACTGGAACAGTATGGTCAGCCAACTTTTCAGCCATTAGATCCAGTGATCACTCTGCAGGGTACCATAACGGCAGAGGAATATGAAGCCATTTTACTGGACTAGAGGGACCACTGGGTGCCAACACTGTTCTCTCATTATGTTGATAAGGCCCTCATACACATGGCTAAATAGATTCAAGAGTGGTTTCTAGAGCCAAGAATGTCAATATTGTTGCCTTTATCCTGGAAAACACTTGTCGTTTTTGGAAGAGAAGGATATGAAGACAAAATGTGGGCGATTAAACTTCAGATTATTACAGCTTGGGTCTTATTTCTGTAGTTTAGGTGATTAATTCTACTTCTGGTCAGATAATAAGATTCAAACGACAGTGCAAGCTGTTATCATACACCGTTCATATAGCGACAGTATACCTATGAAAAGTAATGTACTGTAATCTGTATATATCCAACAAAGTCAATTTGTATGTAATCCACGTAATCGTGAACCAGGAGGTAATAAGAGCGACAAACACCGCATAGGAAGGTGGCTGGGGTGGATGGGTGGGTCAAAAAACATGGCCTTTCGCCCAGGACACCGCTGTTCGTACTCGGTGTGAATCCAAAGGTCAACGTTGATTTATTTGTCACGTAATTTACATACTTAAGTTACGCCACTTCTGGACTTATTTTAACCCAAACCATGATCTTTTCCTAAACTTAAGTATTTTTGTTGCCTAAACCTAACCAAGTTGTTTCCTGTGAAGACGAAAGTTTATTTTGAAAAGACTGAATGTATGTAACGGACGGAAGAATATAATATAATATAATATAATATTTATAATATAAAAAATAAGACCAAAGTTTTAATACACCACAACTATTCTTTGATTATCTGTCAATTTTGCCAATACCAATTCCTTTCTTTATTGTTTATTCATAAAATCTTTTGAACAATATTTGCACCTTATCAGATACGTCTCTCAACTCCTCTCTTTCTCTCCTTCTCTATCTAAAATCCTCCACAGTATGTCTGACTATCGTCATATAACAAGGAAAAGTATGAGAGAACATAACACGATGGCTTCTCAGCCTGTTTTCTGAATGGATTCTTTGAACTTAAGGGAGAATTACAGCAGCTCTTATTCACCATGGGCCACGGCTGACCTGACAGGAGAGCTGTCACCTTCCCGTCTGCCCGGCCGCTATAGCTTTAACGTAAGACCCTGTCAGCATGACAGGAAAAAAAAAAAATACCCACCACCACTACCAGAGAAAAGAACTTAATGTCCTATTCCCCCCCCACCTCCCCCCGTTTCGAAAATTGCTCAATCTTTTCTTTTCCCCTGTTCCTGTGCCATATTATTATACATTGTTTCTGAGGAAAAGCATTTTCTATTATTGCCATTAAAAATATGAAAGTTTAGAAAAAAGAACAGCATGTAGGATGTAGAAGAACATTTGGGGAGAGAGAGGTGAGGGTAAAAAGCGATTGAAAGGCTGTAATTATTTGAAATAGTCTGCTAATGTGTATTATCATGTCATTAAATGTAAATGAGATGGAGCTAAAAGACCCAAACGCAGAGGACTTGTGGCTTGCTGTAGAAAAAGAAAAAAGGAGGGGTGGAGAAAAGAAAATCTATGATAACAAAAAAGAGAAATGTCAAGGCTATCAAGGCTTTATCATTTGTGGGAACATAAACATTTAATAAGCTGACCAACCTGTGACAATGAACTATAGAACATCGTCACGTTTACCAACAGCTAGTGCAACTTAGCAAACCTCTGAGGCTGCTACTGACACGCAGATAAAGAGAGGGCGGATGGTGGGAGCGATTTAGTGGGAAGATCCTGATGCTGTCTGAAGTCCCGAAGACAATTGTCTTGACTGCGAGTGGGTGTGTGCATGTGTGTGTGCGTGCATATGTGTTTACTCTTGCATTTGATCCCCGACGTGAGCGAGCATCATTCCACTTCAGCTGCTTAATAAGGCTGTCTGGGCCAGCGGCTCCTCGTGGCCCCCAGCCCTGTTATCAGAAACATTAAGCTGAATATTAATGGCCTGGCCCGAGACGCATGCCATTAAGCTCGGTTGGCCATTTCTCTCTGTCCTTTCCCTTACCACTGTACAGGAATTAATGAATCGTGGGTAAAAACGAGGGAACACAAAAGAACGAGGCAGATAGAGAAAGTGGGAGAGAAATGGGGGGGCTCGCTCGGTGGCTATTTCTCAAAAAGCGAAAAGATAAATACGAGCAGAAATGTAGCATGTCATGTGTGGACAAAGGAGAAAGGAGGAGAAAAAGAGTTAAGGTGGCAACATATCTAAAAATAAACTGCTGGTTGTATTTCTCTTTCTCTCGCTGCATTAATAACACGGCCGTGACAGACCTTTGTGTCTTGCTCAAAGAAAGAAACAACAGAAAAATTATTTGGTAATGATTTGTTCGTCTCTATTTCCTCTGGCGGAGCAGGCGCAGAGGTTTACATTTGAAATGGAACAGGGAGAGGGGAAAAGCACTTATTACTCCCTAAGTGCTGCGCTGGTGCAGCCTAAGCAAAGTGAGCTGTTAACGGATATAATTTGTGTAGAATAGCCAGAGGAGAGCTTTTGATATGCAGAAGAGCTGACCTCTGGACTGCCACTTTAATTGGGTTTTTAATTTTCCAGGCCATCTGACAGTATCAAACATGATCCCTGAGCTTTGCCCCGCTGATTGGAACCACCGTGACAAGAGGAGCCTGACGCTCTCGCTCTCTCTCCGCTTTTCAACAGAAGGGAAGGACAGCAGAAAGGAAAATGCGAAAAAGGAGCACGAAGAGGGAAATAAAAGCACGCAGGGCCAAAAGAGATTGGAGGGCTTGGGATGGAAATTTTGCCTTAATAGTGAGGAGTGTTAGTATTGTACGGGGCTGTGTGTGTGTTGATGGGATACCACCCTCAGAGACAGGGAGGAAAAGTGCAGGCTGCTGAAATAAAGGCTGTCACTTCTGACTAGCGACAGCACACAGAGGAGCAAACCAGACGTCACCACTTGGAGAGGTTGCAGCAGTTGTATACAGTACACTAAAGAGAGAGTGGGCCGGCTAATAGCGACAGAATGTGGAACTGTGACAACTCAAAAGAGTTTGGACAAATTTAACTATGCAATCATTGCTAAAAAAGAGTAATTCGGTGTGATACGTATAGGGGTGGGGGAAAAAAAAATCTATACAGCATAGTATCGCGATATTTTGCGTGGCAATATTGTATCGATACACGGACGTCAAGTATCAATCTTTTATAATTAGGGCTGTAAAAGTTTGTTTTAACGCCACTAACTTCTTTAAAGCAGTACGCAACATGCGATTTTTAGGTTGTAGCGGGCTCAGTTTAAAAGTTAGATATTGGCATCATATGAAACTATAAAACCTAAGGAATCCATTGTTACCAACCATGCCATAGTAGTCACAAAGGACGCTAAATTACTCTCCAAACTAAATCTTAGCGAGGAAAAACTGGCATGGCCATTTTGAAAGGGGTCCCTTGACCTCTGACCTCAAGATATGTGAATGAAAATGGGTTCTATGGGTACCCACGAGTCTCCCCTTTACAGACGTGCCCACTTTATGATAATCACATGCAGTTTGGGGCAAGTCATAGTCAAGTCAGCACACTGACACACTGACACACTGACAGCTGTTGTTGGGCTGCAGTTTGCCACGTTATGATTTGAGCACATTTTTTAATGCTAAATGCAGTACCTGTGAGGGTTTATGGATAATATTCGTCATTGTTTTATGTTGTTAATTGATCCAATAGTACATATATACATACATTTGCACAAAGCAAGCATATTTGCCCACTCCCATGTTAATAAGAGTATTAAATACTTGACAAATCTCCCTTTAAGATACATTTTGAACAGATACAAAATGTGTGATTAATCGCGATTAACTATAGACAATCATACGATTAATCTCGATTAAATATATTAATCGATTGACAGCCCTATTTATTATACAAACTAACATCTTAATTTTAATCTGACAGCCCGCTGGCAGACCCGGCCTCTATTTTGTCTTTTGGAAGTTGTAGCGGGTTCAGTCTTAAACCTAGATTGAAGTTACTGGTGTCATATGAAATTAGAAAACCTAAGGAATTGAATGATACCATGGACATTTTCCAAGGGGTCCCTTGACCTAATCGCAAAATATTTAAAATCGCAATAAGATCGCATCGTGACTTAAGTGTCATGATAATATCGTATTGTGTGATCTCTGGGGATTACCACCCCTAGATGTGTATGCATCCATGACCAGAGAGAAACTTCATATCTGGAAATAACCTAATAGCACAGAGCGGAGCTGCTTTCAAATGAGCCTACATCATCAAACCCCAACATGGCCCATCAACACGCCAAGCTCCACAATTATCACCTGCGCCAGTCCATCTGGCTCGCTATCGTCACACAGACAAGAGTCTGTCTTGTGGTTTTTGGACAGGGGTTCCTTACTGGTGCCTGTTTGTTCAATCTGCAAAGACCACACAAAGAGTTTCAGCCCCTCTAATCTCCTAACCAAACAAGACAGCAATTACACAGGCAGATAACTAGGGGACATTTTCATCCGCAGTGACAGTACTGGCACAGAAGTGTTGTAGACAGAAGAAGAGAGAGAGACAGACAGACAGAGAGAGGGAGACTGTTGTCCTGTTTGAAGAAAAGAGAGGCTCACCTGCCAGTCAGAATACACAGAGATGACTGTGACACACACTGTAGTCATTACAAATGGACAGGGTTATCTCAAAGACCACTGGAGGAGGTTGAGCAGGTCCCAAACCTGCCAGCAGCATGTGACAGTTATTGACTACCTGACATATTTAGCCACGTTATTAATGTAATGGAATTTATTTGTTGCCGTGACGTGAAACTCGGGAGAGCGTATCTGGATTGGATTTCCCCTAACCGAGCCTAAACATCAAACTCTTTGTACAAGTAGCCGTGAATATGGAAAAAGTTGAAAGAAAATGACTCATGTCCTTGGAAAGCGTGAGGATGTGAATGAAAATCGGTGGACAGGATCATCACTCAGAATTAAGTCGGTTCCATGACATGCATTAGACAAATGTAGCTATTTTTCACAAGTAGTGGAATACATTACAGTTGAGATTGAGAGTAATGTACCTTTCTTGGCACCACTGAGATTCTTCAACCTTTAGTCATTAAGAAGTGGGAACTTTTCCACCTTTTCCTTAAAGTTCACGTTCTCATTGAAGCTAAATTACTCTGTCCAAAGACACTCGTAAAAAACCCGGCGATGACAAAACCCTTTTAATGTGTCATGAAATGCACGGCTGTTATATATTTGTAGGCGTGCGCCTGCTAACCCACAGTCAAATCTGCATGCATAAGCATTCACACGCTCAAACAAGGCCCCCATAAAGTCACGCTCACATACACACACGTACGTACGCAGAAATCTCATTAGAGCCTTTGTTAATTGCAGCAGACAAATGCTAATGGTTCAGGCAACAAAGCAGCTGTGTGTATGAAAAATGAGAATCCACAAAGTAATTATTACATCCAATATTAATTTAATTATACCGTTTTGTGCGATACAGTAATTTAGGAGGGTTTTTCTAATCACACACACTCTTGAAATAAATTAGGAGTTACGGAGGCACAGGGGAGCTGAGGATTTCTCCCAAGACTCACTGGGGGGGAAATAGCATCATTCTCTTTCAGAGAACTGGGATTTTCACATTTAAATTAAAACGCCACCGTTGCTCTCTCATCAAATGTGAGACGAGACGAAAAAAAGAAGTGGGATGTGTTTTTTTTGTGCCAGAAAAACAGCCACTTTATTTTTTTTTTTTTTCTTCTCCTGGTGGCCACGCTTTGCGTTTGGCTGATGAGGGGAACCGGTGAGACGGTGTGTCTGTCAATGCATTGGCTGCGTTTGAATAAAAAATTTAATTATTAATCATCTCTCCTGGGCCTGGTTTTGCCTCTTCGCCTCTCTCTTGTGAGCTCAGAAATGTAATTGCAGTTGTTTTCTATATAATCAGTAGCCGGAGAGTTGGTGCTATTACAGACACTCGACAAGGGAGCTTTTGTTTTAATCTTTTGATTCCAAAGTCAGGTTCTTTTTTATCTGCTGTGGTGTACACAAAAGCAAGTTTGATTGGCAGCGAGTTTGCATCTTTTTTTTCCCCTCCCCTCTCTCTCTCTGTGTCATGTAAATTGTTATTGTCTTTTACCTCAAATTGCCTGAGAAGTTTGTCAGATGAATAGATCCACAACAGCAGCCTTTCTTCTATGGATTTGTACACTACACAACATGCATGATGGCCAGTTATAATTCAAACAAACACACCTCGGCCCCGGCTAGCGCGAGGCTGCATCTCTGCATGTACAAATTGGACAGATGTATGTTAACAGTCTCCGCCATTGTACCTCTTTTTTTGTGCATGCGTGCGTGTCTCACTCTCTTTCCTCTCTCTGCTTTTTTTTTTTATATTCACACTTTTTAATAAAGCAGAACATCTCGCCTCTGGACGTCACACGGACGGACAGCTGTGCCGGTGGTCGAGGTGAAAATCAACCCCAGGACATGTCAAAGAGTGAGATTTCCAGTCCTAAAATTAGATGAGAAACCTGGGTGTCTGTGAAGGGTGGGAAGGAGATGGAGAGAGAGGAGGGAAGGAGCGCAGAGGGGTGAAATAAAGTGTTAGAGAAGCACGTCCACCCCTGGCTAGTTACTGTAAATCAGGTCCCTGAATGACTCAGGGTTACACCTCAGGAAGTAGCTTCCTGGAGTCAAAAGTGCAATGGTATTTATATAATAACACTGTTTCATTCCAACATCCCCCAGTAACAGAGTAATGGGGCCTCTGCCAGCAGCGCCTTTAATGCTCTAATGGTGGAATTAAAACCAGGGGATGGCAATGAACGGATGTAAATTAACAATCACCTCGCTATTACAAACTTGTATGCTTGCACACACACCCACACACAGGAAGTGAGCACGCCAACTCGCTCCCTCCGTCAAGCCAATAGGGAATTAGAGGAGCATCTGACAAAAGTGGGCCATTGTTTTCTTAGCTGCCTGGTAGACGTTTTAAGTTAGCTCCACTTAGAAAGAGCTAACGTTTCAGCTGACGTGCAGCCAGTGGCGGGAGGCATTAAAAAGGTTTACACCTGAATTGTAATTCCTGTTAATTTTGAAGATTTTTTACCAAGTTGTTGGTGTGAGATTTATTATTTTATTAATAAATCACAATTCAGTAAATTTATATCTCCGTATTTATTTGTTACATTTTGTTTTACAAAGTTAGGAAAGTAATGTTTAAGTCAAGCCTGATGTTGTCTTACACATAAAAGAATGATCCCAGTCACTTCCACACAGTGAGGCATACAGCTTATTATTAAACACTGGTATCGGATCGGTACTCGGTATCGGCCGATACCCAAAGCCCAGGTATCGCTATCGGTATCGGGACTGAAAAAGTTGGTGCATTGCTAGTAAAGAGTACAGCATTTCCCTCTGAAATATAGTGGATTAGAAGTATTAAGTAAAAAACAAATAAAATGGGAATACTCAAGTAAATTATAATTACCTAAAATTATACAGTAGAACCAAAAGTAATAGTCTTCAAAGTGGAATTTTATAATATGTTTTTTATATTATTTAAACAATTTGGTATAATAAATTGTGGCTGCTTCGTATGTGGTATATATTCACACACATTTACATTTATATTTGTAATTTTGTAAATGATTAAGTTATTTTTGTCTTATAAGATAAGATAAGCCTTTATAGATTTCCTCAAAGAGGAAATTCAGGTGTTGCAGCAGCATAAAGACAGTAAAGGTAAATAGAGAAGTACAAAATAAAAATAAAGAAGAAGAAATAAAATAAGAAAGTATATACAACTAGTATAAGAGTAGAAACTATACAGGAACTATACAAGAATGATCTATACAAGAGCAATTAAAGACAAAATTACAAGATAAGTGACAAGTTATAGTGACAAGTTATGAGGTAAAGTCATAAGGTATGATAAATACCAGCGAGTCTAGTATATATGTAAATTGTGTACACCAGAAGTAATATATACTGTGGTCTTGTTGCCTATCCTTAAATAGTTTAGGACACAGAAGGTCAGGCAACCTGTGCTGTTAAAATACTTTGTACATAATTAACTGCAAATGGTATTGTAATTAAAGGAAATCCACACACGGGGATTTTACCCTCCTTTCACCACCGAGCCTTATGTTCTCTCCCGGGACAGGAAACATTTCAGGGATCAAACTTAGTTCACATGTTACAGGTGGTTAAGATATAGCTACAATTCAAATGATATTCCTCTGAGGAAACACTAGCCCTTGAGTATTTACAGTAACAATGGGTCTGGCATGCTGCCCATGTTACTGCCACACAGCCATGTGTGAGTGTTTAGAAGGAGGGTTAAATGGGGCGGCAAGACAGTAAGCAGGGCAAAGAAGTTGTAGTAGTGACAGACTTTATTTAGGATTTTTATATTCTTTTTGCAAAAGGTTTTAAAAGCAAATCCAGCTCCCTACTGAAACCAATGATGTCAATTTTTCATGAACTTATCTGTACTCCCTAATGCTCCTTCTATTGCGTCATTATTCACCAACCTAAGTAGAAATAAATTGATGGATTATCATTTGAGTTTATTCAATGGCTCAAACCTTATGGAAGGAGAAAAGAACAGTCCTTGCCATTTAGGATAATGGTTAAAAATGTGTATGAGTGTTTAATGTCCCTGCAGTGTTTGCTCTGTAGGGGTCTCGTGGGGAGAGGAAGATGGCTGTTCTGGGTCACTGGGGTGGGGACGGCGAGAGCTTAGTCGATTAGCCAAACTCTTTTTAACCACATCAGGTCCGACTGGCAGGCAGGCAGGCTGGTAGGTTTGGGCACACTCAGGCTTTTTGTTGTCCTATTATTCCGCTCGATGATTGAGATAATAAGCAAGGCTTTTCTCTCTTACCCTTTACACCCCCACCCCCCGACTCTTTCTGTCTCGTTTCTCCTTTAAATGTCCTGTTGTTCCACTCTGTCATTTCCCGATGCTATTTGCATTTCCCCCTCTCTTCTTTCACAGACAAGGTCATTTATGGATCTGGAGCTGCCGCTTTTAGTTTCATCAATCCTTATCCATCCGTTTTCATCCTTTTTCCTAAGCATCAATATGAGAATCATGTCTACAAGTTTTAATCTTAAATTCTATTTCAGAAATAAATCTTCTTAACGGTACAGTGTGTTGGATCTGGCAGCCTCTAGTGGTGTGGTTGCAGATTGCAACCAACTGAGTGTCCACAGGGGCGTTTTTTATCGCGCGGGATCACCTCGCTTCACCAGCATTTGACGCTTGATGGGCTACCACTAGACTCAACGCACTCTGCAGCTGATGGGACGAACGCTTTCCCTCGTTGGCTGCTGCTCCCAGGTTTCAAACCGGAACCAACATGGCGGCTCGTTTGGAAACTCTCTTCTCTTATATTATGAAAATAGTTTACCGAAATATGTTTCTGAAAACATTTTATGAGAGAAATAGGCCATGCAGTTACTTATCTGTCTTTATTGTAGCTTGACAATGCTTAGTTTAAAATTTTCTTGGGAGTTTCCAAATGGGGAATGCCCAATGTGACGCCCCGTCCCTCGAATCGTGCCGCCACACTACCAGAATGCATTGCACGGCTGCTTACATAGACAATGAAATGGGAAGTGGGGAAAGGACTGAGGCTGTGGACATGTACCATCACTCCACCCTTTCCAAAACTGCGGTAATGTGGGCCGCCAAGTGCAAAACTGTGGTGTGGCCTAACTCAGAGGCCATCCTTACATAATAACACTAGGCGGTACCACGCTTTTACACTCTGCGGCTCACATTACAGCAGTTTCATAAACGTGTCAGAGAACCACTGTGGCCTTCAGGTAACGTAAAAACATGAAAGGCTCTCTCTAAAGCCAGTGTTTGGTTTGTTCGTTCTGTGCTACATGTAGAAACATGGCGGTGCAACATGGTGGACTCTGTGAAGAGGACCTGCTCCCTATGTAAATATGAAGGACTCATTCTAAGCGAAACGAAAACACGGTTCTTAGTTCTAATGAAAACATAGCAAATTTCCCCACTGCGGGACTAATAAAGGAATATCTTATCTTAAGGAATAACTTATCTTATGAACTTCTGCTAATAGATCCCCCGAAATGCTAGACACTGCTCCTTTAAAATGACATAATATCCTATCGCCCCAAGGTGAAGGTGCGGTCTGGTGACTCTTATGTGATACGTAAAAACAGAAAGAGGGTAATTCCGTTCACTTAAGTACCCTGGTTGACCTCAAAGGGCCTTCCTGTTAAGAAACAAACAACAGTCAAACATGCCAACGCATGCACACACCACCTCCATTAGTTCATCAGACAGGATTTTCTTGATATTGTGACAGATGCACAGTGAAACCTAACAGTAAGCTGTAATTAAAATGTGTTCCCGTTAAAGTATTTGTCCTGTTTTCCTGTAAGCTCATCCATCTTCTAATGCTTCGGTAAAGTCTTCTGACCTCAGATGGCTCCACGTGGATCTGCGTAGCTATATACTGTGCCGTACTATACTGCACGGGGCACACAAACCTCTTTACTGTAACAGTCGACATGGTAATGCTGAGCTAATCACATTACAAAAGAGCTATTCAGTTACACACATTTAAACAAACTCTGACACAGATCTTATGTCCAGACTACATATGTTGAGGGATTTAAATACAAGGTACTTTAAGGTTAAGTGGTGCAGGGCGTGCCCCTCCCCCTCTAGTACCCCCTACGATGCCTGATTCTCCATTTGCTTTTGTGTAAAGCCAAATAAGGAGATTTAAAGAGATAAAAGTAAAGGGACCTTAAATCTGCTAACACACTTATGGTATTGTGCAGTCTGGTACAGTCCAGTACATTTCAAACTTTTGAAAGCTCCCTCCAGGGCCACAGACATTTATAGTGAGGTTATAGTGTTTATTACCTTGCATATTACAATAACCGGCAAAGGGATGCCACACTGTGGGCTGATGAAAGAAGAAGGTGAAGAAAGCAATGTTTTGAGTACCATAAAAAGAGCAACCCTCTGACAACCCTGTCTCCTACAAAATTACATTCCCATACAACTAAACTGCATTCTCAGTTATGTTTCGAGGGAAACGTATTTTCTCCAAGATTACAGTCACTCTTTTAAACCGTTTTAAACACATGATTAATGTTGTAAATATGAACAAAACAAAAAAACAAAACTACTAGGTTAGGTTTAATTAAAAAAACAAAACACACCAGGATTAAAATAAGTGAACGTTGACTTTTAGTTTCACACAGGACACGTGGCGGATTTCCCCGGACTATAATTACAAAAGGTATTTGTCATACGTCAAAAACGTAATCTGCGACATATTAATTTTGTCATTTTTAGGGGACAGGACTGCCTCACATGTTGTGCATGAACCATAGACTGTATATAAGAAGTGGGCGTAGTCACTGTGACGTCACCCATTGGTTTGTGGACTGGATTGAAGACTTGAGTTCGGCACTCTGGCCGTCGCCATCTTGGTTTTTGGCCGTCACTATATTGTTTTTTTGCAACCAGAAGTGACATGATAGGTGGAGCTAAGTACAACAAAACTCTGAATAAGACATTTTCAGGCGACCAAAATTTTACAATTAACATTCATGAACTGAAAACACACTGTGAAAGGGTTAAAGTTGTAAGACGAAAATGCAGACAACTCCTAGACCGGACAACGTCGTGGTAGCAACCTGTCAATCACAAGGCAAGCCACGCCCTAAAGCATACCCTGCTTTATGGTCAATTTGACTCTAAATGGGACCCTAATTTGCTAAATGAACATCATGCTGTATTGAAGAAGACTTGAAACTAGCAATTGAGACCATAAACTCATGTTTACAATGTTTACTGAGGTAATAAATCAAGTGAGAAGTGGGGTCATTTTCTCATAGACTTCTATGCAAACGGACTTCTTTTTGCAACCTGATGAGTCACCCCCTGCTGGCTATTAAGAAGAATACAAGTTTAAGGCACTTCCACATTGGCTTTACTTCTCAGACCAAGGTGTTCAACTCAATGGTATGATTTTACATAATTTACATTCAAAATTTGGCTTAAAAAAGTACAGGTAAGCCGGCTGAAAATTGTCAAAGTTTCCCTTTAACAATAACTGGTCACACAGATTGATCCAGATAAACGGGGTCAGGTAGGGTTGAAAGGTCGGCCGAGGACAGGTGTTATAGTAGGAGTAAAGCCAGGCCTACTAGATACAGATATCATCATGGTTGGAGGGGACCTTCACGTGACCCCAGCCTGCCATTGGGGACTACACAGATAGATGTCCTTATCTTTCCCTGCAGCTTCCCTGCAGCTAACTGACAGAACTGGGAACTGTCAATCACCGCTGACATGTGATGTCTTCCTCAGCCAGGAGATGGGACAGCACCAGACGAATCACTTCTAAATGACAAATCACTGTCGTGGTGGTGGTTTATCACCGTTTTGTCTTGGTACTGAGATATGTCTATCACTGATTGAGGATAAATATGTGTTTGCTTGGGAGTGATATCTGTGAGATTTGTGTGATAGTTGGGTTGAAAAATTTCTCCACAAAAGGGAACTTTAAAGCAAGAGTTAGCTGACAGAAAACAGAGAACGCATTCGGCTACTGTATGATGTGCTAAAGGCTCAAATAGCTGATTTCACAAACAGGTGGCACGAATAAGAAGGAAGATTCACTTCAGTTAAGTGGTGATAATTGAGTGCTGATCTCTGGTCCTCCCTTTCCCTCTGAAACTGACAGCCTTGGTGACCTCCTATTTCTTTCCCTTTCACGTCCCAGCTGCTTCCTTATATGGCGAGCTATAATGATACACGTTGTAAAGTCTGTGTAAGCACTACCTTCAGACACTAAAAGTGACCCTCAAGAGTGTAATGGGGCTATATTCCTCCTGGCATTGTGAAAAGGTGAAAAAAAAAACAATTTATAACTCTTTGTACTGCCACTTAAGGACTCCCATCACCGGTTTATTTGCGGTGAATGAGGAAGCTTGTAATTTTCAGTGTTTCTCAAGGAAAATAGGTATGTTTAAGAGGGTGAATAGCAGGTTAAGCTGCAGGTTCAGGGTTGCTGTTTTTACGGCTCTCGAGTGCATGTTTTTGTGTTTGTTTAGAGCGGGGATTTAAGCTGAGCACAGTGAAAACATGTAATGACAATATGGACACGTGACCTACAAAGGTCAACATGGCTGTATTGTCAACTGCAAATGTTAAGGGATACTTGTCTGATGATATTCAATTCTTATTGTCTTCTACGTCATAGACCTTCATTGTTATAAAAACACAACAATAGCGGTGTTTCCATTCAATTGTCAAGCAAATTTTAAGCAAATTTTGAACTGTTAATTAGGCACGTTTACATCAACTGGTTTAGAGCGAATAAACTCGGCTACAGTGCAGTCTGGTCAGAAGTTGGCGCTATAGGCTACACATGGCTGTAATCTGCCAGTAAACAGAGTAGAAGAAGTAGAGGTTACGAAACAAAACAAGTCACCACAGCCATCTAATCATCTACGGGAGAAAAATGAAGAGAGGTTTACAGGAATTTGTTTCAATTGGGCAACTTGTAATTGTTCTTTCATGTTGCTGTGTATTGTTTCATGCTGTCCAGAGACGAAGACAAACATTTGCACGTTATGGGAATATCCAAGAAGACGCCAACAGCTGATAAGTCACGTGATTTAAATGTTCGCTACGTCAGAATTTATTCGGCAAAGGCATTTCCATATAGCGCATCAACTCTTTTTCGACAAAGTCAAAGTCCACCTCAAGCGAGCATAAAACCTTTTTTCCGCAATTAAATAAGTGTTATATCAAATTTTGCCGTTTCCATACATCATAAAATACGTGAATGAAAACACGACTAGTGATCCACACAGCAGTTTATTTTGAGTCAATCCTACATACACTGTCCTGCGACCACAAATACCCACACGTGTGCTATATGTGTATTAATGCGCAGGTAAAAATAGTCCCCAACAAATGCATTGTTTACTCCTGTTGGAGTAACATTTGTTAAAATCTACAGTGCCCAGATGTTTTGGGAAATGATTTAGTATTTTTCTAAAATAAAAGTATATACTTGTGACCCATTTTTAAAGATTTATATCTTCAGTAAGAACTAATGGACTTGGAGCTGAGAGCTATATATGGGGTAGGATGGGATTTGTTGAAAGACTAGGGCTGGGCGACATGATCAAAATCTTCTATCACGATATAGGTTATTTCATATCTCAGTAAGTATATTTCACGATATACCATGTTTAATGATAGTTTAATAAATAAATATTCTATATGAAATAACCACACGGTAAAGCCTATTTTTTATATACTCCTGTGTGAGTTAAATATTTGATAAATGAAAAGTACTGGGTATTTTCTCATTTTAAGAACTTGAGTGCAAAATTAACATAATAGTTTTAAGTGAAATTATAGAGAAAAAAGAAATATAGGTCTAGCCTATATCATGATAGAATCGAAAGAGAAAAATATATACGATAGACATTTTTATATCGTTTTGACTGCATACATGGTCATATTGCCCAGCCCTAACAATATCACATATTTAGAATATAACCAGCCTTAGCCAGCCTGATTTTGTGGACATGCTTGCACTATACTGAGGAATTGCAAAAATATATTTGCAGTTAATCTGTGAAAAAAGTTCAGAACAGTCCAACACTGTAGTCTTGACTCATTGGATTCAGCTTAACCAGACTGTTGCAGCTTCTGCTTGCAGTATTTCCTCTACAGTGCTCGACACTGGCGTGAGTCAACCGCAATAAGCTTTTAGTTTGCCTATTAACTTTTAAAACTGCAAGTTATAATAGTGTTTTACACATGGCCATTTTTATACTCAAAGGCTTCCTCGTCTCCAGAGCAGGTTTAATTCTCGATAAAGCCATCATATTTCGCTCCTGTGCTCATAAAGATTACATTGCAAGTAAGAAACCCAGGGGCTGTTGGTATTAGCCGGGCTGGGAAATTACATCTTCTTTGTTCAATAAGTGCTTGGACTGTTAATCGGCCCGAGTATAAGACTATGGACCACAAGTGAAGTGAAAGCCTCTGAAAGCCTAGTCCACATGTTCATATACGAGAGGGGAAAAAGAGGGGAAGAAGAGAGACGAGAATATGCACAAGTTGGAAAGAGAAAAGCTCCTCACCATCCGCCGAGGTTCCCATGTATTTATATGAAAGATATTTATTCAATTTCTGAACTCGGGGGACGGCGCATGATAATCCGTTAAATGTCTGCACACACCTTTCCCGCTACTGGCACCTTATTAAAATATGTAGATTAATTTGCGACCGGTTCTGCATGTGATTAGAGCGGCTGGATTGGGTGCTCGAGATTCAGCTCATATTTGTAATCTTCTAAATTTAACAGCGAAGTGAGAGCTTGTCAATTAAATGGGATGAAATGATGGGGAAGAGCAAGATTCATCTTCATCTCCTTGTTTTATGCTCGAGTGGCCACAGAGTTATCATTTACAGGGCTCCAGATAATTGGCAGCAGTTTTGTTGAGCACCTCCGATTCAGGATGAATTTGTATTCTTCAACCAGATAGCGGCTCAATACGCTTTGGCAAAGTGCAGTCAGGCTTTGTCAATTACAGCGCGTGTCACTGGGAAAAAAAAAATATCATGTCACTCCAGATGAGAGAAAGGCATTAAGAGCGGGGTGAGGTAAAATAAGATCTTATGGAATTTAATGGTATTTATGTCATTTTGTTTGAAGGTGATTGATTTGCACTTTTCATTCTTTGCGTGTCAGGATTTTTTTTTCCCTGCTAATTTGACTTGCAACAGAAACTTGATTTCAAATATAGGACGCTTCTGTGACAAGCCAGCAAGAGCAGTTAACACTGCCTCAATGCTATATGCTGTATATTGTCCTCTTTAGTACAGCATCATTAGTGGGAAGTCAAGATACTGAATGTGAAAAGAAAGTGATGCAATACAGACAGTTTTTAATTTCTTATTCTATGTTGACACAGATTTACATTTATCTTAAATTTATTAACCTTATTTGTTAGATTAATTTGCAAATACACCCAAGCTCTTCATTTTGTACCTATGGTCAACACACTCTGTCCAGGTATCCAGTCGCCGCCCTCCATTAACAGTAATGTAAGACCTTTGTTTCCCTCTATAGTCCACATTAGCAGCTGGTCTTTCTTTGTCAACCTTTTGACTGAGCTGAAAGAGACAACGGAACAATGATCTGACAATGAGGTTCCCGCACAGAAACCGCTTTGTCATCAAACACAATAACACGATTTGGGTTAATTAAATCTAAGCTAATAGGCAGTGATTGAGCCCCACATTTGACTCAAATCAAATTAGCTGTGCCTTCAGACAATGCCGGTGCTCCGTGGCTGTGGTATGGAGAGGTCGCGTGGGTCTCTGGAACAGGTTTGGATTGATCTGTCCGGAGGAAATTATCTCCTGCTTCAAGCCACAATCAATATGGCAAAAGGTATACATCACAACATGCATGACAACAATGGTGAATCATATTCTTTGTAATTCTAAATTATCTCACATGGTGTTTGTGGCTTTATCTAGGTCACACCTAACTATCAAACTCCGTTGCACTGTGCAAAGTTTTCAGGGGGAGTTAAAGTCGACCTGTTGTGCTCTGTGACAGATATAGCCAAGGGGCTCTCCTTCTCTTTGACCAGACCTCAGTAAAGACCCCAGGGCTCAGGAAAGACAGAGGTGAAACACACACACACACACAGACACACAGACAGAGCTGTCTTGACAGTGTCTAGTTTCACCTCCCCTCAGCACTTTTCCATCCCTCCGGCAGAATTTTGCAATTCCACTTTTCACCCACTTTGACGGTCAAAAGTTTCAGCTCAAAACTAAAAACTCTTCTGCTGCATCATTTTGTAGGTGCAATAAAAAAAAAAGGAAATCTCAATAGGACGACCGAGTTTCCAGGTGGACTAAATAAGTAGGTGGTCCTCTCTCGCCTGCAGCAGAGTTGAGCCGAGGTTGGTATGTAGGTAGATTGTTCTGGACAGGAAAGGTAGTCTGGTGCTGAGTGGCCGGCCAGACAGCGAGACGGGATTAGAGGCCGCTCCTGACATTTGGCACAACACCCAACTGGGGGCAGAGTTAATTTAACAGTGAGGGGGTCAGGGGTCACGGGCCTGACCCTACCGCTGCTGGCAGGCTGAGAGGGCTATAAGACGTGCTTGAGCGCCACCGTTCTGTTAGGAAAATAAAGTACACTACAGTTAGAAATGTTCCGGTACCATTTTTTCCATCCCGATACCTGAACTTATACCAGCGTGATAAAAAATATGTATAGTTAATATTATCATTATCATTTAATAGCTGTGGCAAACTACCTGCAATGAGTTCTTCTTTGCTGCTCTAAAACAGTACTTGCCACTGGCAGCCATGATACATCCAGGGCGACAGCACAGTGAAGGCTACGGTTTCGGGGCGGCGAAGAAGAATTGATTTCCGGTTAAACAAGTTGATTTTATTTCTGTGTTAATAAATTATGGTATCAGATCAGTGCATAGACTGGCGTACTCGCCGATACCTGATCGCAAATTTTGGGCCGTATTGGACGCCTTTCCGATACTGGGGTATACTATCGGAACAACTAACTACGGTATAACACTACTCATAAAATCCACAAATTCACCACAGATGAAAACACGCAGATATACAGTAGATGAGTAAAGTTTTGTATGTCTGTGAAGATGGGTGTGTCTGGAAAACAGAGAACTTGTGTGTATGCTAACGCAGTGTGCGTATGTGTGTGTTTGCACATGCATATCTGTGTAGAAGTGTGTCTCACAGTTGGGTGTGTGATGGGTTCAGAGCGGGAGCGGCAGGGCCTCCTTGGCCCTTCAGTCAGTCACTTCCTCCTGCTTCACTGCTCTGCTCAGCCAGGCTGAAAGCTGCTCCGTTGTCAGGTTGGAGTGTGCTAATTAGGCTCCAGTTTAATTTTCCAGGATGCTTTACTGCCCTTTAAATGGCCATTTCAAATTCAAAGTGATGGTAATTGTACCGTGGCATGCTGATCTTGTAATCACCCTGGGATTTTTTTTTTTTTTTTTTTTTTTTTTTTGCTTGGTATTTTTTCTATTTTCTCTGTCACGTTCTCTCTCTATTTGTTTCATCTTGTTGTATTTTTTCTCAGACCTTTGCTGCTTTCTGCAGAGATCTTAAGTGGCATGCACAAACAGCGCTCTTTTGCTGGCACATCTCACCAGGCTCTGCAGACTGTGGGTCAATTAAACATCTTCTGGTGAGAAGTAGGGACTGTGGTTAAAACCAGGAGGGTCACATGCAGCAAGCGAAAAAAAAAAGCATTAAAATCACAGTGACAGTTCTCCTCCGCTGTGTTATTAGCACAGTAAATTTAACTCCCAGAAGTCACTGGGTCACAAACTCGGCAAATCTGTTACAAAGAAAGCCAACTTTTAATGGCGCATTCAGCGGGGTGGGAGTGGGCGCAAACTAAGAGAAAAGGCAGAAAATGGATAAATTACACTACTTGGAGGATGTATTCAGGGTGATTAACCTCATGTTACATTTTTTCATTTGGCTTACATCCCAGTCTAACTCGCCAATATTAAACTGGTTGATGAGGAGAGCAGCTGGAGTTATGAGAGCACTGGAAATAGAGTAATTTTGATAGCCTCCTGGAAGAGTAATTGGGGTTAATGAGTGGTACTGTATAAGAGGAAATTATTGCATTTGGACTATGAAAAATCTCAGTGGCAGGCATTACACAAAGAAACATCCAAGGCGACTCTGCCTAATGTTACAACATGCATTAGCCCTTATAGGAAATGCTTTATGATGCTTAATGAGACTGTGTTTGCAATTGAAATCACCTGAACTGTTCCATGAGAGTGCGTACTTTCTGCATCTGTTTGGAGCCAAGTTGAATTCCTTTTGTCTATTTTCATTTATAAAAAAAAAAATGCACAATAGACCACATGCAACTTAATCAAAATTCCTCCAGCAAAATAAAACTTGTAAGGACATAATCAATTTCACTTCCTGCATCTTAATTGATTCCAGCGGGTGCATTTCCTTTTGTTAAAAGTGGAAATACCCTTGCTGTTTGATGCTATTTACTCTTGTCCTGGGCTAGCTTTGCTTTGTCAGGTGAGGTTTTATTTCTTCTTGAAAGGGATTCCTTGAAGTGACTCGGGTGTCAGGTTTGTGACGCTTCCTCTTTTCAATTGTCTTTGCACTCCGAGGAGATGTGAGGACGGGCGGCTCCTCAGCCGTCACAATATTGATACTGTACGATGGCTGTCGAGGCACAAGCCCCTGCTTCTAATCTGCCCTGACAGACCATGCGGCACATGAATGATAGCAGGTGTGACATCACAAATAAGAGAGAAATCAAATGAAGTGAATAAAGAGAGAAAACAGAATAAAAATGAGGAAAAAAGTTTTTTGGGGGAGTTTTTTCTTTTTTTAATTCATTCTTTCATAGAAATGATGGGTAGGTGGAAAAGAGATGGAGGTCTATTGTCACATTCTGTATACACTCTTGGTGTTTTTTTATTTCTCTTTTCTCTGATCCAACATCTATTATCCTTTTTTCCTTCTGTTCTGAGCTAGAAGAGATGGCTGATGGGACGGTGGCCCGGGCCATTCATTGTGGCGGTGTCAGCAGTGGATTTATTTTCTCTTTAGTGTGCAAAGGGAGACGCAGGACAGGATGCTTAAGACTGTAGAACAAAGGCATACAATAGACTTCTTCAAAGACACCTTGAAGACACTGATTCATCAGTCAGACAAGGAGCCTGTGGGCAGGTGTCTGGCCACGACGGGTCACTCACACACACACACACACAAGCACACACACACAAACAAAAGGCATAGAGAGAAAACACACATGCCAGCTAAATCAACTCCTAGCTTTCATTGAGATCCTGTAAGATAGATGAGTCCGGGATGGCACCTTTGTCCCAGAATGCAATAGTCCCCAGCAGCATGTGGATCTCAGTTACAACCCAGCCGATACCGTCACTGTCTTTGAGTCGGACACAAGTGATAAAACATCGTAAATGCCAGCTGGATCGATGTTGAGGGATTTCTCTACTTTTATTCATTCATTAATGGCTCTGTTGTGTAGTACGCATAGTAAGTATTATTTGTTTTATTTTGTCCAACCAAGAGTCTAGAGCTGCAACGATTAATTGATAAGTTGTCAATTATTAAATTAATCGCAAACTATTTTGATAAGGTGATGATATGATTGATATTTTAATAATCAATAAATCAGTTTGAGTAAATTTTTTATGAAAAAAAGTCAAAATTCTCTGATTTCAGCATCTTAAAAGTGAATATTTTCTGGTTTCTTTACTCCTCTGTGACAGTAAACTGAAAGTCTTTGAGTTGTGGACAAAACGAGACATTTGAGGACATCATCTTGGACTTTGGGAAACACTGATCGCCATTTTTCACCATTTTCTTACCAAACAACTAATCGATTAAGTGGAGATATAATAGACGGATAATAGACGATGAAAATAATGGTGCAGCCCTACAAGAGTCCAATACACAATACAATAGAGCTGTAACGATAAATTTGAATTGTCTATTAGTCAATCAATACATAAACAGATTATTTTGATAATAATCTATTAATTGTTTGTCATTTTTCCAAGCAAAAACACCAAATATTCTCTGATTCCATCTTCTCAAATGTGAGGATTTGCTGCTTTTCTCCATTTTATGTCTTTCTAAACTGAATATCTTTGGGTTTTGGATTGTTGGTTGGACAATACAAGACATTTGAAGATGTCACATTTGGTTCTGAGTAATTGTGATGAGAAAAAAACATCAAATCAATCAATTAACAAAAATAATTGTTGGTTAGAGTCCTAATTTACAATTATATAAAACTGAGGAAAAAACAGCAAATCATCACATTGGAGAAGCTGCAACCAGAGAAATAGTGGCAGTTTTGCCAAAAAATGATTCAGACAGACCATTTTCTGAATAATTGACAACATATTTGAGTTCTAGTAAGATTGAGTTTAATGAACATCACATTAGCAATTGTTTCAACAAGTTAAGTTTAAAGAAAGCTAGATTTATATCATGAAATTTGATAGTATCACTGCTTTAAGAAGCCAGGCATGTACGGGGAAATCCTAAATATTGACAATAAAGTACAGATTTCTCTTTGGTGTCTTTTTTGTTGTTTGAAATTGTGAAGACTAAAAATAATATGTGTTTGTATGTTGGAGCAGGTGGGTAAACACAGAGCAGATCCGCATCCCGGCGCTGTCAGAGTTTGATATGACAATAAGAGGTTTGCTTAGTCATATTGTGTGCGTCCAGGGCTACTGCTGGGTGACGTAGAGCCGGGTGTGAGTGACAAGGTGAGAATGGGGAGCAAATGTCTGATCGGGCACCATTTCAATTTCAATCCACTCTGAACGGGATGCGGTTCTATTTTAAAAGGAGTCTTCACCGGTCAGCTGTAGGTCACTTGTATTTTTCTTATGGCTAATTTTCTATGAATCTATAAAAGTCAACAAAACTTATCTGTATTCATAGTTTTCACAAGCAATGAGAAAACAGGAAAATGCCAGCATTTACTGTTGAAGTCGTCGGCATTTTCATTTTTTTTTATTGCATTTCAGTTTCATACTAATCGTCCACATTTGCAGCTGAAATAAGGACACAGTATAACCTATATAGCGTCAGTAATAGTAGCCAAACCTTCTCCTGAGAAAATTATGTTGTTTTTCTCTTACTTTCTTGTCTCGTTGCCAATGTACGTCCCCCCCCTTGTCCCACAGGAAAGACTCTTGAAATTGTTCATTTACCGAGAGGAAGAAGTTGAAGGCCAGGACATTCTTTTTTTCTGTCAGATTTGTAAAGATTATTCCCATCATGATCCTATTAGCCACAGGGAGAATGTGACTACTTAAGATGGATTTATGGAAAAATTGTTATCCCCAAAAAAACATTGGTCGGAGGATGAATCCAACCCCCTCCCATCCCCTCCACAGAACTTATTCCCTCTGCAAATTCAATTCAAGAGGCTACATTTGTGTTCTCAAGGCCAACAAGTCTGAAAGTCATAATCCCAGACCACAAGTACCACTTCACGTTCCCAACAGGCTCCTTCCTGGAACTTTGAGATTGCTGAGGCGGAGCTGATTTGGCAAGGGATTAATCTGCCCCAGCACCTGCAGTCTCTGTAACCAGCCACTGCCTGGCCCATAGAGACCCCACAACAGCCAGCGGGTTACCAGAGGTAAAACTACTGATCACAGAGAAAAAAATCCTTTGAAATCGTTTCATGAAATCTCACACATTTATATTTTTTGTTTTATGTAAATACAAGCCTACAACATTTAACATTTTTTAAGTACTACATGTCAAAGTTTAATCCACCACTCCCTGAACTCAAAGTTCATTCTTGGTTTGTAAATGAATGGCCTCATTCTCGGGCACTCATCCTAATGAGTGAGGCTTACCTTCCCCTCGCCCTTCCACAGTTTATTTTCCTCAGGTCAGAACCCCAGCTCAAGGCCCCCATGGCTGGCGCCATATGCGAGCCAAGTAGGGGGTGGTGCAGTGGAAGCCTGCTGGTCATGCCACTGAGCTCAGGTAGGTTCCCCGAGCCGGATCCCCCCCACCCGGGCACCCAGGGGAGAGGAGGTGTTAAAACCTGAAGGGCCTTTGCCTGGTCCCCCTGAGCATGCAACCATCTGCTCCCCGCCCACGCCCAGCTGGCCACCTTTGATCCCTCCAAATTTGAGCTAAAACGAGGATGATGACTGAGGTCTTCCAGTTTGCTGGAGAAGCGGGGTTGGGGGGGGGGGGGATAGAGGAACAGCAGAGGTTCACGGACACGAGACGGAGAGAGACTTAGTGATGACACAGCTATGAATCCCATTTTAGAGAACATGCCCTCTCTTTCACAGATGTGTTTCCACCTCAAACATAACATTGCATGCTGTACAATGAGAAAATTACAGGTAAGATTGTCCATTAATATATGAAAAAATATGGAATCCCACCATTTATCTTCCCTAATGGCTAGGAACACACTGCGACCATGGCGATGTAATTGCATCTCATATCTCTAATTAAAACACGTCTCTCAAACAGATGTAAAACGTGACCCGGGGTGAATTAAAATTGATATCAAAATGATCAGAATTACTCTCTTACACAAAAATGTATGGATCTGAGCCAAATGGCTAATATTCGCCGTGATTAAAAGAGGATTTTGAACTGAATGACCGATTCAGTGATGAATCAGTGCGGGAACACACAATCAGCATTTTGCTCCTGCGACCCGGGACCAAATTGATTCCACAGAAAAATATCATGTGAATAATTAAACGCATTGATTAAACAGTGAGATAATATTTAATTAAGGTGGCTCATTAGAATTTCCTGTGCACCACCATTAATGGGTCATTAACACAATTAATTAATTAAGCACCCTCTAACTACCAAAAGGAATTCAATCTATAATGAGTACATGTTTTTGAAGAAGTTAATTAGGTAATCCCCGCTCCCACAAAGTCTTGTGTACAGAATCTAATGTGAACTACAATTACTGCTAAAACTTGCTGAAGTCCTTGTCAAGGATGTAGCCTAAATAGTTGGACTTCTTGATATGGGAAAGGGATGTGTGTATGTGTACACGTGCAATGGGAGCTTAAATAACTTTAGAGAGGAGTTTTTCCACTCATGTTCAGCTGCTCATAAACATACTGTATATATAGATCGACAACGGGTCTCCACTTCCTCTCACTGTGTAAAAGTGAAGCCAAAATATCCCGGATACTGGAGCTGCCATCTTGAAATGATGACGTCATTTGGAGCCAGAGTCTGCACAGTAGTGATTGGTAGGCTGGAGCCACGGCATCGAGGTCCCTCCTATAACTAACTATTATATCTCTATAACTAATAATATCTCTATAACTACATCTGTGATCTAATAACCTTAACCCCAATGTTAACCCTTTTTATAGCATCAAAAAACAAATTAAACCCAAACTTAACAGCAAAATGTAGAGCTGCAATGATTAATCGATTAGTTGTCAACTATTAAATTAATAGAGTACCAAATATTTTGATAATTGTTTATTCAGTTTGAGTAACTTTCAAGAAAAAAAAAAGATTCTTAAATGTGAATATTTTCTGGTTTCTTTACTCCTCTATGACTGTGGACAAAACAAGACATTTGAGGACATCATCTTGGGCTTTTGGAAACACATTTTTCAACATTTTCTAACATTTTATAGACCAAAAAACTAATCAATTAATCGAAAAATGAATCGTCATAGTTGCGGCCATTGAAAAATGAACACTTGAACATACATCAGCGTATTAATAACTACCTAAAATGACAGAAACCATCTTTGGGGAAAACATTTTTGAAGTGTACTTTGACTTTTTAGTTTGACCCATGTCCCATCCGCTAACATGGAGGGGGCGGGATTTATGACCTATACTGCAGCCAGCCACCAGGGGGCGATTGATATGTTTTGGCTTCACTTTTGGGGGAGCTGTCATGTCGTCCATCTCTATATACAGTCTATGGTCCTATAAACCTTAAAACCTGGGTGTGGCCTCCTTGTATTTCCATTAGGAATTAATTTATGTTTGATAAAGGTGATAATCCACCAAAGCAACGTCGGGTCCAACAACCTCAGAAGCTCCTTGACAATAGGAGATAAATGACAGCTAGATTTTTGTTTATAGATAATAAGATAAAATATAGAAGTTTGACTATAAAAGTTCAAATGTTAATTCTCCACCTGGATAATACATCTAAAAAAAAAAAAATATCCAATTTGCTTCCTCAGCAGCAAAAGAGTAAAAAAAAAAAGGTCTGTAGGATTACACATTTCTATTTGGCAATCCTTGACATGAAATATTTTGGGAATGCCTGATCTATATTCTACAGAGGGAAGAAGGCAAGGTGGAAAAGTGACAGCTAAAGCAGCCCTGTGTGTGATCAGGGGTGAGCTCCCCTGGTGCGATCCCTCACCCCTGTAGCGTGAACAATCCTCAGACGTGATCTGCCAGGCTAACCGGCTTGCATAAATAAAATCAGTTATCTCCCCATCCCTTTGCCTCCCTGTCCGCACTCGGGCTGTATTTAATCACGCGGGGGCCGATGGGATAGGGCCGTTTTTCTGCCGGAATAATCAGAGGGCCTCCATGTGTCCTGGTCATATGTATTAATCCTGCCTTCCTATGGCTGGCCTTATCAGCTCCCAAAGCCCACCTCTCATGGGATCTGGGCTGCTGTCTCAGCGCCCTCTAATCTGCCCTGAGAAATTGTTAACAGGATGTAAATGCGTCCAGGGATGATATATGGCTTTTTGTATAACATACATGTTATTGTTAAGCGTTTTGCATGCAGGTTCTGAGATTATGCACACAGAGAAAGGGAGAGATGGTATTGATTGATGGAATAACAAATGTCGAATATCGTTTTAGATGCAAATGATCACACGGGGTTATGGGACAAATCTTTTTTTTTGCTGCTGCTTATGGATATGGACAAGGATGAAATAGTGGAGGGATTGGAGGACTTATCTCAGGCAGCTATTTTAGTTTAATGGAATGCACATGGTTGTGAGGAAGAAAGATGAATTCTACCATCAAGATTGTTTGAATATACAAATGTGTGTATCAGTGTGGTCGGATGAAAATTTGGATTTCAGGAGCTGACCGAGTTTAAAAACCTCTGGAGGACTGATGTGAGTCATGTTTCATTTCTTAAAACATCTTAAGGTGTCATTTGCAATTAGTGTTTGAGACACTGAGGGAGTACAGGACGTGTGCTTTGTTTTTATGTCACCAATCCAGAAATGTATTCTCTGCTTCTCTACTGTGTTGGAGCATTTTTTGACAAGAATCCTCTCCTGCCAATTTCAGTCAGAACCTGGTTTGAGTCAAAGTCAACTTCAGCTCCCATTCTGATGCATTTCTATTTTGATGTACACTGTTTCATCTTTATTCTGTCAGCAGGAAGGGGTGTATCGCTGATATACATTGGAAATGTTCGCACAAAGCTGTCAAGAATTGCATTTTTAAAACATCAATAAAGTATACGGTATACGCTGTCAACTGTAAGCAGTATATCTTATCAGCATACATAGTTATCTGTATTTCCAAAGCAAAGCTCAAATGAGAATCACTGTGCCTTTCCGCTCTGAAATAGAAAAGAATTCATTAATCTACATCCTCCAATCATGAATGTCTCCAGTTTTGTTGTCTTTTACTTTTCTTTGTTTTGTGGTGTTCAGAACAGAGACAGTCTTTGTTGTCACTTCCTGTCAAGGTTGGTTAGGACTCAGCATCAGTTGCGACGGACAGGAAGCCGTGTGATTTTTCTGTAGTACAGTAATTAGACCCCCCCCTTTCTCTTCCCTGCAAATGCGATGCGAAGCGTCTCAAAGTACTGTCTCCCGTGATTAAAGACAGCTCATTATCTGTGGCTAGTCTCTGTCTGATTCAAGCCCCCACAGAGCAATGTGTGCAACCCAAAGAGATGCGCAATTGTCCTTGTCACCCAAAAGAGGATCTGCCTTTTTCATATTACAGGTCCCACCCACTCCAGAATTTTACTGCTAATTTTGGCTAAAATATCGTCTTTTTCTGACCTTAAATGATAAACATCTTCATTATTCACAGTGAAGGGTTTTGTTTCTAATGGAAGACCAAATACATTTGTCAAATCAACCATTTGCTGTTAATTAGGGCTGCAACTAACGATCTTATTATTTTATTAATGTGACGATTATTTTTCAGATTAATCAGATTAATTAAGATTTGAGATTATCACATTAATCGTTAGTCTTTGAAATGTCAAACTAGAATTACCACCTTGAGGTTGTATGCCTCATTGTCATAATTAGCATACAAATCCTTGAGTTATGGCCAAAAACGTGATGTGTGAGGTCACAGTGACCTTTGACCACCAAAATCTCATCAGTTCATCCCTGAGTCGACGTTTATGCAAAATTTGAAGAACTTTGCGGCAGGCGTTTCTGAGATATCGCGTTCATGAAAATAGTACAGGCGGACGGACGGACAACCCAAAAACATAATGTATTCGGTCACGGTTGTCGCCGGTGTGGAGGCATAGAAATAGCAAAAAAAATATATATACCCATCAGATGACCTCTTCATATGTCTTGTTTTGTTTGACCAAATGTCTCTAACAAAGAAAAGCAGCAAACCGACTGAAACGATTAACAGATTATCAAAATATTTATTACTTTTCTGTCGATTGACTAATTGATTAATCAACTTATCGTTTCAGCTCTACTGTTAATGTCTTCATAACACGTGAAAAAATACAAAAAAAATGTCGAGTTGTGTGTTTGAGCTGAGTGTTTTACATTTCCAGCATACCTCCCCACTGGGAGACCCTGACAGCATCCTAGGACATGGTGCCTGAGGGACCTGACAGAAATTGGCAGGACAGAGGACTCCCAAAAAGACGGCACACCTAAAGGGCCTCCGCAGAGAGACACACACAGAAAAGCAATTGACTTGAAAAGACTGAATGATACATTTGTCCGGCAAACTATAATTATCAAAAATCAAATGTTGAGCCTGTCCGCATGGTGGCAACTTTTAATGGAAATGTTACAAATGAGGCCCTCAAATAATGAATAATTTCTGACCACTCTCAGCAGTGTCTCTCAGCAAGAGGGTGCCAAAATGTGGACATTTCTCAAGCTGGGGACTGATTAGGCCAAGGATGGGACTCGGCTGGAGGACGGACATCGCGGCGCTTCCCCAGAGAATAAATTTGCACCTGGTCCATCCGGAACAATGGACCCCTCCGCCTTCGCACTGTGCACTGGGCTTAATTAAAAAACATGGCTAATTTGCACACTCTACTTTGCTTCAAAATTGGAATCCACTTCACCACTGAGTCTGTTAATTTACACAGGAAACTACCGACTGAGAGGGGATGGGACTGTGATGGGTTTGACAGGGGACTGGACAAAAGAGCGGACACAGTGAAAACATCCCCACCGCGGGGCCCGGGCGCCTCGCTCGCTCCCCTCCCTATCTCTGTTCCGCGCAGTGTTCAGGGAGGGAAAAACTAACTTTGATTCAACATACCAGAGGAATAATCCTAACTGCTTCATAGTGTGGGATAATCTCCATAAAGTGAAATCACACAAGGGCGGATGGCGAAATGGGAATCCTGACACGTCTTTTCTGACAGGTGACCGGATTGATGATTCCACAAGAAAACGTATATTGCAGAAAAAGGCGGATGAATTATGACAGTTTTCATATTAAGCAGACTTATCTGCTGCAAAGAGCATTAAGAGTGCCAAGTACATCGACCGATACTATCACAAATTGACCTGCCAATCACCTCGCCCTGGCTTCAAAGGTGCAGATAAGGTATTTAAGGACATTGAAAGCAGCTTCCACTGTCTGTTGGCCTTCCTCTTTGCTATTATCAGAACCATGTTTCGAGAAAGCGCCTTGGTCTCTCTCTCGCAACATGAAAAAGATCTTGGATAATTCACCCAGGGCTCAAAAATGGAGGCTATTTCACAGCTAAGATTTTACACGCTAACTGAAATAGCCCTTTAATACTTCCCCCATGTCTGAGAAGACTTGGAAGCGGTGGGGTCGCGGGGGGAACTTCCCCAGGCTTACGAGGTAATCTCATTGATATTTATTCGTCTAATGATGACTAAGAATGTAAACTGATGGCTACATTCATTCCAAGATGACCCCAATGAGTCTTTCATATTAAAGTAATGAATTGTACATAAAAGGAGCTCCAAATCTTCAAGTCAGACATAGAATAAGCTCTAATGCAGAGCAATCCCAGCAAGGTATTAAAGTTAGCAAATGGTAGATAATACCACCAGATTCAAAGATGTATGTCCAACAATGATCCTGTAAGGGTGAATTAAAGCTCCTGGCAAATTGGATGTAACTAAGACTTAAATAAAGACTCTGATATTGTAGACTGAAATTTATACCGCTATACCCCATGTTCCTTATTTGAAAACTCTCACGTGGAATTTGGATAACGACTAAAAACAAATTCCATCGTCAAATAACTTAGTGTGCATGTGATAATTACATATTTTCACAGCTTAACTATGATTTAGAGAAAGGGAACAGCATCCGAAGTGAGGCTCGAGTTTGTTCCTGAGAGATAGGGGAGGAAGACGGAGCGCTGGAGACAGAAAGTCGAGGACGGGGAGAGTGTTACTTTTTGGGGGGAGATCACTCCTCACGTTGAGCTGGAGCTGTCGTACCTGTCGCTGCGGCGCTGACAGGCGGTTTGTTTGGACGGGGGGGTCAAGCAAGGAGCAGGGGAAGTGAAAGAATGCTAAGGACACTCAAAGTTAGTGATAGCAAGAGGGGATTGGGCAGCAGAGGTGACATCGTGATTTATTGACTCCTCAGGGGGTCATCTTGACCCGAGTTGGAGGTCACTGTAACAGCCACGGGTAATGGGAATTTTCCTGCCTTTATCTTCTCTTTACACAAACTGTGCAGCACGCGTTATGCAAATACGCATCAGGGCAACACATGACCTATACTTCAGAATTTTACACTTTTATACTGCACGTTTTATTATGTCAAAATGATTAAATGAAAAATTAAAACAGGCTCGCGCGAGTAAACAATGGACTGAGCTGATAAGCTTGTGTTTAAAAAGGTTACAAAGCAGCAGTCCCTCTCTCACTTCAGCAGAGGTCTGCTCCCCTTCAGCTGTTGTTTTTGTCTTGTTTACTCAACATTCGCTGGCGTCCACGTTGTCATCACCTGTGAAATGACTAAGCTCCGAGTATAAAGCTCTAATGAGAAAACACACAAAGGCCGCTCATTTGGCAATGCAACGTTACACAGAGATACAGTATGAACCAAATCCCCCCAGCTATCCAAACACGTAGCTTTTCATATGGCCTGTTGTTGCCGGCCGTTTGGCTTGCGTGGCCATGGGGGCAGCTGTTGACACTGTTACCATTGCATTTCCTGTTAAGCCTACCAGCTGCCTCTCCTCTATTCTCCACGGCCCCCTGGAAGGGTGGGTGAAACAAGTGTTACCAGCCGTCTCGACGACAGACAGCTCCTTTCTGCCTCTGGCTGTTACTGTATCGCCAGGCTTTCATGGCACAAAGAGAACCAGCGAGCGTGGAGACCACAATGGCCTCACAGCGCACCTCACCAAGCCCTCTCTTATTAACACACACCCTTCGTGCTGCAGGTTCAACCTACAACTGGAGAGGGGCGTACGGAGGGTGGACTGTATGCCATGTGCACAATGATAACATGGCTGCAGATGTGTGTATGTCAGCATTAGAGCTGACCACAATTGAGATGCAGCTGAATACACAGAGGTTCATTTCGAATAAGATGTTAACCAAAAAACAGGCTGATAATGAACCTGTGGCCATATCTTTGTAGGAGCATCAGTTGCCATGTTTGACTACAAAAACAACATACAGAACCATTCCCCCAAAAAATCGAGAAGTAAAACAAGAATTAGAGTATCAAACAGCAATAAAGATACCCTCGTTCACTAAATCTCTGCATTGCACGGCAAACAGCGCATCCTCACATACAACGGTTCGTAGGATTCCTCTCAAAAAATTATTCCTAATTTTTTGTGCGTTTTTCTATGAATGTCCAGCAACATGTGATGCACATGTCAATTTCTGCTCCAGTCTTTTCAAAATAAAACTACTTAGTTAGGTTTAGGCTACAAAACTACTTAGTTTGTTTTAGGAAAAGATCGACTTGTTTAGGTTAAGCAAAAAAAAGACTTAGGTTTAGGAAACAAAACTACTTAGGTTTAGGAAAAGATAAACTTGGTTAGGTTTAGGCAACAAAACTACTTAATTTGTTTTAGGAAACGATCTACTTGGTTAGGTTTAGGCAACAAAACTACTGAGTTAAGTTTAGAAAAGGATTGATGTCGTTAGGTGAAGAAAAAAATACTTAGTTAGGTTTAGGAAACAGAACTACTTAGTTAGGTTTAGGAAAAGCTATACTTAGTTAGGTTTAGGAAAAGATTGACTTTGCTAGGCTAAGCAAAAAAAAATAAATTAGTTAGGTTTAGGAAACAAAACGACTTAGTTGGAAAAATTGTGGTTTGAGTTAAATAACTCTGTAAGTGACGTAAAATCAATGTTGACTTCTGATTTCACACAGTCTGGGCAAAAGTCCGGCGTTTTTTGACCCACCCATCCACCCCGACCTCCTCCCTACGCGGCGCATGCCGCTCTTTATACTTCCTGGTTCACAACTACGTAGATTACATCCAAATTGATTTTGTGGGATATATACAAATTACAGTGCATTGTTTTATCGTAGGTATAGCTACGAAAGGTGTATGAAAACAGCCTGCTGCAATGTATCCCTATATGCAAAGTATAACTCAAAACATAAGTGCATGTTTGTGAATGTGTATAAGGGCCACTCCATCCCCCTCCAACTTCAAATATTGACTGTCAGAAAGAGTGAAGAGTATTCAGGTAATTAGTTTATATGCATAAGGAAGACAGTGGAGGACTTGTGATGTATATGTATTATCGCCATGTTACGGATGTATGTATAGCTTCTCAAAGTGAAGCCAAAACAATGATTGCCTAATGTGCAAGAGAGTCTCTTTTTCACAGCGCGCGATCGATAATGAAATCTGACCATTTTGATGGGACGGGGGCTTTTAAGAGCAGACTTTGAAAAAGTTCTCGTCGTTATTGATGGCGGCAGTTTTCTCTTGTGGATGCAGGAGGGGGAGGGAGGGAGAAGAGGGGGGGTTGCTGAGAAGGTGCCACATGATTAAAGCAGCGATTGGAGATAGCAGGATCGGTAGGGTATGGGAAGAGATAAGAGGAGAGTAACCATGTTTAAAGTGTGCTGTGATCAGCCATTGCATGAGGGAAAGCAATGACAGGTGTACTGTAGATAGGCTTGCTGCGAGGAAAACAAGAATGGGTGACTCCTCCAAAGCTCCGCCGCTAAAATTAGAATATTTTAGAAGATGTGAACAATGGACTGTTAGATCAGGGGATTAAGGATTCAAAAAAGTATTTTTATTCCAACTGATAATGACCCTCCCCTGCTTGCGCATATTGTTAATTCAACAGCGGTGGAAAATATAGCTTTACCAAGATGAAGGAGCTGTTCTGTCTTGCTTAGGAATGACAAAAGTGAGGCCAGGCAACACGGGAGGACAAGGCCAGCCCCGAGGTAGAGGAGGTGTTTATTTCCTACTTTACAGACCTGCCTTGTCAGCATATCATGCTCCGAGCCAATGTCTCAAACATGAAGCCGCAGCGAGAGAGACACCTCAGCCGCTACAACATTCGATAAATATAATAAACATCCCCGTGAAACAAATTGTTCATAAGCTACCTGTTTAATTTTTCAGATCTCCTTGAACCATATATTTCCTTATTAGTTTGGAGACGTTCGCTTGGCTTGAGTGGATGGATGATGCTGTCAGGGGCCTGGGCATTATGGCGGCTCTGTGTGAGTGATTTCTACCAAGGAAAGCCTATTAGGCCTGACAGGGGGATGATGATATTAGGCCATCATCATTCAGGAGACACCGCCCCCACCAACCCCGCTACACCCTCATCCATCAGACAGCCCAAAACACCCAGCCATGCTCCCTCCTTTCCTTGCTCCCCCTGACTCCCTCGCCCACTTACTCTCCCTTTTTCACTCCTTCCCTTCATTTTTTTTGCCCTCCTTCCCATTTCCTTCTTTCCCACACTCTCGCAGTATTCCCCTCACATTCTGTCTCATCCCGTCGTTCCTTATTTTCATTGTTTTACATCTTTCTGTCTATCACATTCCCTCTCTTCGCTTTTCCCTCTTCTTCTCTCTCTCTGATGGCAAACACAAAGACAAATTCTGCCCTTTTCTTAGCCCATGAAACATTTAACATTTCATTCCAGATCTTGGCAGACGCAAGTAAAAAATGACCTAATGAATCTTACTTATTGTCTACCCTGAGTGCAATCACGAGCTAAATATGAGATCCCTGTCCCCCTGGCCTGTATCCATTGTCTTCTTGGCCTTCCCTGTCCTTACTCAACCGCTGCGGATTGAGATCTTTACCTTTAAGCTACAAAATTGTGCAAGCCAGAAAAAAATCTGTGCATTCAAAAGCTCTTGGGTAAGCACTTAGTTTTGCTACAGTGAAGAGAAATAAAATATATATCGCCTTTGCATCCAGAGACACAGCCTACATAATCACAGGGTGTAAAGGGGGATTTATACTTGTGTCTTAAGGGGTTAGCTTGTGAGCCTACACATGTAGCTGCCGGAGTTGCGCCGTGAACGACTTACATCAGCTCAAAAATGTTACTTGGATGCAACTCCAGTTGAAGTATGTGTGTGTTATGAGAGAGTGTAAACACACTAAAGGTCTTTGCACACCAAGTCTGTATTTTTCGAATGCGTTTTTTAATCCGTCATGTGATGAAAAACGTTATGCACAGAAACCTTGAACACTGAGTCTGATGCGTTTTCTATTCTATTCGTTGCGATAATTCGCAATATGAGACAAAACTGAATTAACTACGTGGATGGAAAGGATAGTGCTTGTCCCAAACGGGGCTAATGAATGAATGACATTAGCAAGAAGCTATCGTGTAGCTGCCTAGAGCGCAATCACTACTGTCCAATCATTCATACATCCTTTGTTTTCAAGCTTTTCTGCAACCACCTGCCACAATCTATCTTTAAATTCTGCATCTCTGTATTCTTTTATTTCTTTATCGTAAAGTGCTTTGCGCTGGGAGACGGAGTGAATGTTAATCATGCCATTTTGGAGGATTTGCATGACGTTTGCATGGACGGTGGCTCTGAGTGGTCAAACAACCCTCTTCTGCCTTTTGACGGATGCAAAAATAAAGAAAATCCAACCTGTTCCAAAAACTTTAATAACAGACAAAAGTTTCGGAGTCGGTGTGTAAACGTAAATGACACAATGTGAGGAAGTATGTAATTTTAAACATGCAACAATTTCGGACAAAAAATACGGACTTGGTGTGTAAAGGCCTTTAGAAATGTAATAAAAGCACAGAAGCAAAAGATACAAGTACATCTGTCTGGCTGCAGTGATGTTATCAATGGTTGAAATCCAACTCTGAACTATAAATCAACTGCCGTTAAACCCAGCTCAAGTATCCTAACTCCTACAGACAGGTTGACGGGTTTGATTCCCATATAGATCCCTTCTAACTCACTTGCATGGCATACGTACTTGTTTCTTTTCTGTATAGAGGGCAACACTGACCATTTTCTCTTCCCAGAGGATTAGACACCAAACAACAAACGGACTGAACTCTTTAGTAATCCATCTGACCCGCAAGTCTCACTCTCTGCGTCCGCACCCTTTTGTTGGTGTTTGAATCTGAGTCGGCCCTACTGACCTTAGCTTTGGACCGGGGTGCCCGTAGCTGTGACCCCTGAGACCCCGAGTCCTGCAGGGGCCGGAGGAGTTCCATTGATGAGAGAGCTTGGCTGGTCCATCGCTCTAAGCTTGTTTCACATGGTGATCAGTGCAGCCAATGGCCGCCTGTTGGCCTTGACAATGGACGGTTTATGTGCCAGCAGTCAAACGGTGTCAACAAGCCATTGCTCACAGTGTCCATTGTCAGCCTTTTTCTGTTTTAGTTTTGTTTAAAGCCTTGATCAAACATGCCACTGTCTCATGTTTGAATGATCACTGCTAAGTTCAGCATATATGGGTATATCTTCTTGGCGGAGTTCTATATATGTTAGCATATAAATACATGAACACATTTAGAAAAAAAAAAAAAAACTGTTCCACAACACTTAATTCATCCTCCCACGATACAACAAGAGAGCGCTCTATGTTAAGTGAAGAAAGAATGATTTAATTGGAGCTCATTATGCGCCACGCACGCATACATTTGAAAAACTGATGATTCCAAAACATTCAGGTCCACCAGTCCCTCTGAATGATGTTAGCAAAGAAAGGTCCACCACTAAGACAGCCTTCTCCCAGGAGAGCATTGCACATCTTCAAACAGCATTCATGGTTTACTGCTTTCCATCATGTCTTCTTTGAATATTGTCAAAACTTTCATTATGACATGACAGGGTTTGCTATGCAGATGCAGGTCAGATGCTTTTTAAGACGCTCCACCCATAGATTCTTTGTTTTTGTCAGTCATCCTCAAAAAATGTCTGCTAGTAGTAAAGATACTACTGCAGGCGTTAGTCAATAGGGTTCCTGATGTCTTCATGTATTCTAAATGTCCCTCAGGCCATCACAAGGGGCCTGCACATGACAAACTGACAGATTTTTCAAAACATATAGGAAAATTGAAGATATAGATTGTCTCTGTTCTTTAACCCATGACCGCGTGTACTGCGCTGTCACAATGATCCCAAATGTGTCACAAAAATCTATGTTTGATTGATGAATCAAATGTGAAATTGTGATTTGCATTTATTTACACATCAGTGATACATTCAGACCTGGCCCATGTCAAAGATTATGAATTGGGATGTAGCGTGAAATAAATAAATTGTTCATTTCACTGATCAGCAAAATTTCAACACAAATATCTGTCAGCTTTTATGCACCAATACCGATTCGGATATCGGGCCGATGCTGAGATAGCTGGATCGGATATTTTGATCAGGCCGATCTATCCAATGCAATTCTGTTTATATACTATATACATTATATACTGGAATTTGAATTTCTGTTTAAGTTTTGACCAATTTGCTGCATTAAAAAGGTTTACACAAGATTTTTTTTACCAAGATGCTGGTGTACAATTTATTATTTTACAAAGAAATAACAATTCATTACATTTATGTGTTTATTTGTTACATTATGTTTTACAAATATAGGAGAGCAATGTTTAAGTCAAGCCTGATGTTGCCTTACACATAAAAAAGATTGATCCCAGTCACTTCCAAACAGTGAGGCATACAGCTTTTTAATTAAACACTGGTATATGTCGGATCCGCAATCGGTATCGGGCGATACACAAAGCCCAGGTATCGCTATCGGTATCGGGACTGAAAAAGTCAGATCATCCCTTTTACTATGGATAAAACATGAGAAATATGTGATGTACGCTGGTTACTGGTTGTTAACATAGCTCTGGTTTTTTATCAAGGAATTATTGTATTCTTTATGTTGATCTATCCAATCCAACAAAAGTGGTATTTTTAAAAACATGACGTGATTGTAACAGTGGTTTTTGTACAGCAACATGCACTAGTCTCCTCAGAGAGTCTGATCATCTTCAGTGCTATAACCCCCAAAATAGATTGGGGATTACCTCGGATGTGAATATGTCAATGTGATCAAAATGAGAAAGGCAGACCACGTTGGGAGGCAGTGGCTTTAAAGGTTTTATGCAAAACATGATATCTCTCCCTGCCTTTCCATTAACTGGCTGTATTGAATTACTTAATATGGTATAGACATTTTGCCATGAAGCAATTAAAGGATTACTCTAATATAAATCGCACTGGCTGTTTCTGTTTTTCTGCTCACCCAGTCTGGTTCAGAGCTCCAACTGAGAACGTCGACTACACACGAGACATGCAAGAGGAGGAAGAAAAAACTGATGACGGTTAGTTATTGTAACAAAGAACTGCACCAGCAAAATGAATGTTGTATCATTTCCAGACAAAGTGACAACAGAATTTGGCCACTGCAAACAACTTAATTTGATCAGCTTTATGTAAAACAGTCATTTGAGGGGGGAGAGCTGGTAGGAAGATTAATTGTTAATGTTTACAGTGGAGTTAGGACTGTGTGCTCAACACGATAATCCAGCCAGGGACCAAACAAGTGAAGAAATAACAAATTAATAACAATGGAAGCCTTTGCTTATCACAGACTGCTGTCTGTTTAGCGAGTGAGGAATCCAGACGTCTGCCAGTCCTAAACACTAACATGTTTATTTAAGACTCAACCATGGTGACTAGCTCCATCCAAGGAAATGTTTCTTCCAAGTCTGTCAGGAGTTGTTGACTGCGGCGTTTTTCTTATTTCGACCTTCTGTTTGTCTCATTGGCATCATTAATTTGCTAAGAATGCTGCCGAGGTGATTTCTGCGGCACAAGACACAATTATCCCTGGCCAAAGTCAGACAAAAGGCGAGTGCATTCACATGTTCTCCGCCATCACGCGGCGCTAATGACAAGTGAGGAAGTCTGGTTGTCATGTGGTAATCAGCTCTGCCTTCAGTCGGAGGACATAATTAGCCAATGTTGTATGGGAAGTAAACACAGCTCACCGAGCATTAAACCAACAAACAATTACCATCACCAACCTCTGCCCTGACCTCTTTACCCTCGTTCCATCAATACAGAGAGAGAAAAGTAGAGAGCTTTTATGCTGCTATACTTGAGCTACTTCGACTACTGTGTTTCTAAGTGCAGTTTTATTTTCTGCATTTTTTTCTTTTTCCGGTAGTCACACCAAATTGTGTTGATGTCTTGTGTGTAACCAGTAGCTAAAATAGCTCTGCGTCTTCAGCCTTGCAGATCTTTTCAGGCATTGAAACAAAGAGTGAAAAGGGTTATTTTGCACATTACATGCATATACACGCACGCGCAAGCGCGCACACACACACCGCAAACGTATTCAAATTATTGTACCTTGACCCTTTATTGAATATCTGAGCGAGTGTTTGTGTGCTCGTGTCACAGGCAGAAGATGGTGTCAGTCCTTAGCCGACCCCCACCTCTTTAGCTACTCCTAATGCCCCTTTTACCTCCCCATTTTCTCCAGCCTATTCAAACCCTGTCACTCACTGCTATGAATTCCATTTAACCTAAAGGGCGCTGTGCATTCACCTGAAAGAATGGAAAAATATACACCAGTAGTTGGTGAGCATTTGTGACACACACAACTTTAAATGGGTCTTTTTTAAAAATGAAAGTGAAGATGTTCTCTCAGCTTATGTTTTCTTTCTCCAAATATCCAAAACTAGCATCTCAAGGATGTATTATCAGCCACTTTTTTCTCCCCCTGAACAGTGAAACTAAAATCCTAGCATAAGGTCACATATTAAACAGGAGCAGAAAATGAGGAGTCAGCAGAGATGGCTGGGAGAGAAATGTGCGTCTGGGTCTGAATGTGCTGAATGAATGAATGCAGGTCGTGATTTATCGGGCCCAGAGAGCCACTCTCCGCCTGTCCTGCTGAGTCCTGATGGCTGCAGCCTTTATGTAAAACAAACCCAGCCCTTTTCATTCTGCTGCTCCCATCGCACCACTTCGCAGCGGCTAGAAAGCCAGACTCTGCATTCCCCAAAGTAGCCCCAACAGCCACAAAATGACCACAGGTTTCTGTTTTATTGAGGTATGAGCAAAAAAGCTGCTCCACATGAGAGACAGTTATTACACAGTTTGGATTATGGAGAAGGCAAGGAGTCATGATTAAAAACAAAGGGGTGGTTCATACGGAGTGCTGTCTAACTGGAGGGGGGTGGAGGATTTAGCTGACTGCGCTAATATTCAGCAGGTATCCGTCATTGATCACGATTCTGGCAACATATTAATACTTCCCCTACAGCTTAACATTTGTAAAGTTGAGTTTATGTGAGGTATAATTGGTGGCTACTGAAATCTTTATGGTTTGATCACCATTGTAGCACCATTAATCCAAAAAGTTGTAATCTAAAGAGATGAGCCGTCTTCTGTAGCGAGGATTATATATTGTTTTAAATATACATCCTGTGCCGATCAATCTCTCCTTTCAGAAACTTGAGCAAGTCTGCTTCCTGATCAGGGAGTGTGTGTGTGGCGAGGCCAGCACCTTCCAACCTACCACTTAAACCTAAAGGGCTTCAGAGTTTGCACTGAAAATGACCCCTTTCAGTTTAATTACTGAGAATCTCATTGACCCGACATGTCCTTTTTTTGTCCGGCAAGGGAGGGAGGGGCGTCCGTGGACAGTTTGACAGACGTTGTTGGCTGGAGGTGTCTGTGGTAACCCCACAGCAGCGGTGGTGTGTGTCCCTCCGCTGGCCAGCAGTGTTTAAGGGATTGACAAGTGACCAGGACAAAAGCACTCAGTCAACAAGCTGTTTAATATCCATTATTATGGAGTGAACATTGTGCCCCTAGACAGGTAAACACATCTCCATTGATCCATTGATGTGCAAGATAGAAATATTTTCCCTCGCCGCTCACCTCCATAAAGTGCCTCCTTTCACAAAGGCAGGGAGCAAACAATACTGAGGGAAAAGCAAAGAGGTATATAGGAGGGTTGACATTCTGCTCCATTGGTAAATAATAGCGACGGCTAGCTGGCCTATCTATAACCTCTGAAACTGCTGTCTGCAAAGATAAAATGTCGGGCCCCGTTTCTCCGGAGCCTTCGAAAAAGATCAACACGGCTGATGTGGTTTTATTTGTCTTTAATGTCACACTCAGTCTCGGCTCTCTAAAAAACAGTCTTGAGTAAACACTAATGACAAGAATGCTCTTAGACACTTCAAATTGGACGTAAAGCACGGCGCTGAAAAGCCATTGCACCCCAGCGGATCGCTAATCTGTTGAACCTCTGAAGTGGATAAGACCTTGATGAAAAAAACCTCAGGAGCTCTTCACAATACAGATTGATGATGCGCAGGTTAACCTTGTGCCTGCTCACACAGAGTCAAAAGAAAAGTGAATTCTTTATTTATTTCTCTTTTTTTTTTACAATGTCTCATAATTGTATTTAAAATCTTGCATTTGTGCTATTTTCAGTTGGGAAAAAAAACATAAAATTTCATGTTTTTACTATTGTAAATTGTGCATTTGTAGGAACTGTCGACACCCTTTCCCTCCTCTGCCATCTTGTAACTGTGCGCTATTATGACTTCTCTTATGCAAGCTGCGAATTACATGCCCGCTTTTAAGTTTAAATGGAGGCGTATCCTTTTCCGCGGGCTCCTCATATGAGCCCTCTGTCAAAGAGAGAGGGGGGACAGACACTTGGTATGCTGTTATTTTGTGAACTACTCCGCTTAGTGTGAAAGCAGAGGGCATTTCTTCTCAGCAGGAAGTGGACAGCTCTTCCCCCTGTAATGATGCATAACTAGTACACATCCATTCACTCTCGCGAGCCTCAATGAGGATGGCCTCTCAAACCTGACTATTATAGTCTAGCTAATGTCAGAGAGTCAGCCGCATTCAATATTATATTTTGGTCTTTTTTTTGCAGTTTGATTACTCTCCTTTACAAACACTCAACACCCCCTCAACCACACCCACACTCCCATCCACCCCTCTGTCTGTCTGTCTGTCTGTCTGTCTGGCTGTCTGTCTGTCTCCACAACACCTCTCTCTCTGCTTCTTCTACCATCTTTAATTTAAACTGCTGATTTTCAGTCCTGTTCGGGTGGCATAAACAAGCACAGTGGGTAATTCACACTATATTAAAAACAGTTGGTGCAACAAAGAACTCTAATCAGTGGAGGCCTGCATGAGCAAATTATCACTGCTAAATTAAAACCCTAAGCACGGGCTAGACGGTAATAATATTGTAGATCTCTAGAGCAACAATCACAACCTGGGTGCTTAACTTTATTTATTTTTTACAAGGCAGGCTATCAGTTTTTAGGAGCTCTAACTGCATCATCAAAATATCTTTATTACAGCACACATATTACAGGTAATATAGATTAGTGTCTGTTGAGCCGTGTGCAGTGTTATGGCTTTTGATTTTGGAGAGCAGCCGTATTATTCGGTAGATTCATGACAGCAAAACAACACCATGATTAGTATATGTTAAGATTTCAATGGTCCAAGTCACTTCCGTGGTTGTTTTCCACAAAATTCACTGCTCCGTGGTGCAACATTAAAACTCCATTACTAGGGGTCTCATTTTAGTGCGTAATAGTGTTCATATTTCAAAACACTTCTTTGTTCTCCTCAACTGTTGATTGTTATTCATGCAATGCAAAATATCATCTTCATATTCCTTGCAAGCCCTACATTGATGCGTATCACAAAACTCTTGTCTGCCTCCCACCTTTCACAGCACAGCTTAATGCGATAGCGTCAGGATTATTTCTTGTTTAAACTTATGGTATCACGAACGTGCAGAAACGGGAAATTTGCATAAGCATCAAGAAACTCCATTTATGCATCATCTTACGGGTTCACAGGATTTAAATGATATACAATGCTCTGTTGCTAATATTATACTTTATCTTGTCGGAAACTGTAAAAACACCAGTATTTTGGCTTTCGCTAAACCTTGGTGTTTTTGTGAGTGCATATTAGGCAATAGGGATTTTCAGGGTGTTTAGTTCCGGTCACAGTGGGCAAGGGTGGAGGATTTTTAATGGGGAGACAGTCACATTTTAATGTACCACAAGAACATGCTACCGTTGTACCTCTTTCAGCCGTGGCCCTCCTGAATTCAAGCCGATTATGGATAACAACCACATTACAGCGCGATACATCAAAGACCTAGCTTACTGCACAGTGGGGAGCCACTCTGGCACATTTCAAAAATCTACCCATTCAAGAGCTCTCACTGGAAGCATGTTATGCATTAAATGTGTCACACAGGAAAGTGTCGTCTGATCCATCTGATTCCAGACCTCACTGATGCTGCTGCTGCTGCTGCTGATGTACTTGTGCTGGTTTCATTAAAACAAAAACAAAAAAAGATGAGGAAAAGAACAAAACAGTAGCATAAAGAAAGACTTGAATATGGCAGCGTCATAACAAAGAGCTTGAATAGAAAATGCACAACATTAACTATTAACTGCTTATTATGGTAATTATTGGGATAACATTTTGAGGCATCATATGTTTGGCATTAAAGATAACTTTCACAAATTGTGGTAACAACATATTAACTCAGTCATCACCACAACTGAAACTAATGCGCAAAATGCGCCACTAAACATAGAACCAAGTAGAGGTAGACCGATTAATCGGTTTGGCCGATAGGACGTTGGAAATGGGCTCCGATAGTGGCCGATGACTGCGCAGCCACCACCAGTCATGCAGGGACATACATCACCGCTTTGCATGGAGGCTCCATACACAAAGTCAAAGTAGAGGGGGAGAAAAGTTATCTCTCAAATAGGTAACGCAACACTATCAGCTCTTTGTCCACGATAGAAGACAAGCAGACAGGGAAGAAAAGAAATCATTCAATTGAATTCAATCATTCGATTCTTTAACTTAATGAATTTGGCATTCTCTTTCGAATAATCCAGACACATAACTATCCATTCATGAAATAAAATCGCACACTTTAGGGTCCTCCTTACCCTGGGAATATGTACAAACATTATGGTTTGTAAGAGAGGCATTAAAAATGTAACAGGACCTGCAACAGAAGTAATCCTGGCCAGTCGTACGCCACAGAGCGGTGCAGAAGTAAAGAAGATATTAGCCGATAAATCAGCTTTTTCCTACTCCAAACTATCGTTATTAAATCGGCCTTTAATAATCAACTATTAGTGAACCTCTAGAACCAAGAGTTCTGTTGTTTCTCTCATTCTAGTTCAGGTTTCTCCCACTCTTAAATAAGGAGGAACATTGAGGCGAAAAATAAAAATTCAATTCACTTTAGTCAAGTTCCAAACGGATAAATCAGCATTACTGCAAGGCTGCTGTATATTTATAAGCTATATCGTGCAGCAATTCTTTGAACCTGATCACGTTGCCATCATTATTTTTCACATCACATCCATGTGCACGTGCATCTGGACATTTGCACATACATTCTGGTCCAGTTTAATTCAATCTGCTTCTTCTAAACTAATTGCAGGGTTGTTGTGTTAATAAGCAGCCGTTTTTCACATGCAGGTGTGAGGATGGCGGACTAGCGGGGTGTGTTTATATATTTGCGTAGTTTCACAGCTGTTAATGAAAGTGCTTGTTTTTCCAACGAATCTCCATGCTCCTCTAATAAGACTCAGTTTCCTCCCACGGCTACCCTAATGACTGTTATCACACCACCTTCGCAGAGACCAACTCAGGAGTTATAATAACCTGCGTACTGTAGCACCGCTCTGTGTGTGTGTGTGTGTGTGTGTGCTTACACAGTCGCACAGGTGATACATGATTCATGCAAGGCGGTGAGGGAAAACCAGCAGATCCATGTGTTGACGCGGGGGAGGAGCCATGAAAAATGTAATGTACATCAGATTCAGATGCTGTTGTTGCATCGTCTTTAAACACATTAATGTTTTTCATGCTGATTTCTCTCTTATATACACACATATACTATATACTATACTATATCTTCACTTTTTTCTCTTCTTTCCTTGGATCTGCTCTATAAAAATCCAGCCTGACACTGACACATTTTGCAAGCGAGAAACAGGTGAGGAACTGCCAAACCTTTGCCTAAACCCATCAACAGTGCTGAGAGCTGAAAACATGCCAAGGCTTCCTCCGATAACAAGCAGAAGATGTGGAGATCCTTCCTCTGGGCAGTAACAGAAGTCTCTCTGAATACTTTAAGAATCTTCTCTCAAAAAAAGCCCCTCAGCCTCTCGCCCGTGACTTCACCACGCCTGGAACTGTAGATATTCTCCACAAGCAGGCATCTCCATTACCGGGAGCTAAATTAACAGCATTTAAGTATCTATTAAAACACCAATGCTTTGCTGCCTCTGGCTGACCTCGCCTTGCCCTTATTCCATCCGCTGCTGCTCATTAAAATGGCATAATTGCAGGTAAGCATCCTGCAGTATACACATGCTTAATTGCCAAAGTGAGAGAGGTTCATGGTGCCACATTGGCCCAAATAAACCTGGGTAGCAGTGGAATAAATAACCGTTATCATTAGCAGTCCAAGCCTGTTTCATTACTGAGGCCAGGGCCTCCGTTCATGTGTCCTTATTAACAAAAGAGAAATGTTTTTCTGGAATTCCTTATCAATGAATTGCCAATTAAGGGACGATAGTATTTTTGACACTAATAACATTCCGTCTTTTATATTTGTTTTTTTTCTTTTATTTCACAATTATTTAATCATGCATGCATTCTAATCGAGAAATAATTTATTTTTTTCAATCATGGCACGGCAACTGATCTGAAGTAATGTGAAAAAATGTTAATTAAAATGTTAGCCAGGCTTATTCACTGTTAACCTGGAATTAGTTTTTGATTTAATTAAAGGAAATATTACTTAAATATACTGAGTTTGATTACGTTACTTAAGAGACCTTAGTATATTGTACTATTATGAAGGCGTCATTGTTTTCACTAGCATTATTGAGTTAAAATACTAGTGTATTGAACTGAAATTGTTACTTCCGATCTATTAGCATTCAAAACGATGCCACTCAAATAAATTAGTTGCTCTGTTATCGTTTACTTCCGTTTCTTAAGGCAATCAGTTGCCCTAAATTCTTTAAAGCTACTACGAGGAACTTTAATTCTGTGTTGATACTGGCGCTGCCTGTGGACAGCAAGACGGCCTGGGCCTTCAGCAGCGTGGTGTCAGTCTTGGTTCCTAGCAGGGACCAGGCGTTAACAGTGTCCAGTACAGTAAACCCTGTTTATTTGGGTTTTTGCTTTGTGAGTTGCAGTTAACACACTGGATTGTCTTTCACACGTTCACACTTCCCTCCGTCTAGCATTGCACACTGTTCGGTGGTTTAGTTACAGATCTAGGGCACAGTTAAGCATTTTGCACACAAAACTTTCCTTTTTCCTCTCCTAATTAAACGTGTCAATCTGCTAGATAGTTTTATTTTTCAACTTTTATTTTGACTCACACTCACGAATAGGCCTCCGTCTTGCCCTTCAAAGACAGAGAAGTACAGAGCATGGAGCTGTATTTACCCTCGGCTCATGTGAAGGTTTAACTACCGTGCTAATCGGCTCTTAGATTCCACTTTTGTCATCTGCCGTCCCCTAATATGCACTAACTGGATATATATTGTATGGGAATGCTCTCACTTTTTCAACCTGCCTCTGAACCGTCAAATTTCTGCTTGCTCTTGATCCGTCCATTTTATACATTTTAGGTCCTTTAAACCCCCTCAAAGCTTCTTAGTAACAGTCGGTCGATCAAAGCCACCACAGCCTTTCCATCCTCTCCTGAACTGAAGCACAAGTTTAAGATTGTCTGAAAGGGGACTGGGGGAAAATAAAATGGCATTGTTTGCCTCTGACCTGACTCAGTAAACCAAAATGTGCCATTCTTAAGCTGAAGCGCATAGCGTTGGAACTTAGAAGTGCTGGTTTCATTCATTATACTAAAAGGTTTGGTTTTTTGAAGGTGTTGGACATCATCCAAAATTCTGCAGTATAACTGTTATACTGGAAAGTCAGAGAACACACTGCAGTGAACTGAGCTCTGGTGTTACTGTGCCACCTTAATGGTAGCACAAGTTCTTTTACCTTAAATCCCAGGATTAAGGCCTTTGCACACCAAGTCCATATTTTTTGTCCAAAATTGTTGCATGTTTAAAAATAAATCCGACCTCACATTGTGTCAATCACGTTTGACTCCGAAACTTTCGTCCGTCATTAAAGTTTTCGGAACAGGTTTGATTTTCTGTGTTTTTTTCACATCCGTCAAAAAAGGCAAAAGAGGATTGTTTGACCACTCAGAGCCACCATCTGTGCAAACGTCATCATGCAAAATGGGATGATAAACATTCACTCTGTCTCCCAGCACAAATCACTTTACGATAAAGAAATAAAGAAATACACAGATGCAGAATTTAAAGATACATTTTGGTAGGTGATTGCAGAACAGCTTGGAATCGTTGACGATCGCAAAACAAAGGATGTAGATTGGACAAAAGTGATTGTTCTCTATAGGCAGCTAAACGATAGCTTCTTGCTAATGTCATTCAATCATTAGCCCCGTTTAGGATTAGTGCTATCCATTGCACCCACGTAATTAATTCAGTATTGTCTCGTATTTGGAATTTTCACAAAAAAATAGACTAATAAAACGCGTCTGACCAAATGTGCAAGGCTTCTGTGCATTTTTTATCGGATGATGGATTAAAAAAACACATACAAATACAGACTTGGTGTGCAAAAAGCCTTTACACCTATACACATTTATAAGTTGAGCCATAAGTGCTCTCATAAATAATATATTAATATGTTGAACCTGACTGCCTGTCTGCATTTTTCAAAAGAGGATACTGCAGGTTGTTGCTTTTCAGTCCGTGTGTGTGTGTGTGTGTGTGTGTGTGTGTGTGTGTGTGTGCACAAGCATATACCGTACGCCATCAGTGTGAACGCACATGTGCACATTGTGTCTTTGTGTGTATGAGAGAGAGAGAGAAAGCGAGTGCACGTGTAAGCCACGTGTGAATATATGCTCTGTTTATGTGTACGTGTGTCTGTGTGTGTAGGTAGGTATTATTTGGCGGGTCTGGGTCAGAGGAGGGGCAAGGTATCAAAGATCACAAAAAGTGTATGACAGCTGACAATTTCAGGCTTTTGATTAAGATTTGTTGATATGACCAGTCCCTGGGTCTCTCCCAAACTCACTCCAGGGATTCTGGGCTGCCTGGCTGTGCCGCAGACAGAACAACCCGTCAGTTGACAGAATCAGGCGGTTACAGGCGCCTTCTCCTCATCGCCTGCCTTACCTCCCCGCTGAAACCCCAGTAATTAGAGTCTGGGCAACATGCAGAAAAAAAAACACCTACAGAGAGCACGGTGTCATGGACATCTCCAATTATGCAGCCATTTTGCTCATGGATGCAACCAGCTCTTGTTGTAATGACACACACATACACATCCATGGGCATGCATAGAAACACACACCCACATACACATGATGCACATGTGGATGCAATGAGATCATTACAGGACTAAATCAGGTTTAATCCTGACATATGCTTATTATTTACCAGAGTGTCATGTCAGCAGGAACAGCAGGAAGACATGATGTTGCTTATTACTGCTATTTTGACCACTAATCCCCATCAAGGTCCTCCCCTATACACCTTGTGTACACCTGAGATTAATTTCACAACTCACACAGGCATCAATACTAACCCTTAGTATATTGTACTTGTATTAAAATAGCTGTCTGTTAAAAAGTGGTGCATGATACAATTGTTTTGGATAGAAACTTGTTGAAAGTTGCATATGCATTTCAATTGATGACAGTAATAATGTATAATGACTATCTTCCTTAGATTTTCCCATTAAATCATCCTTGAATAATACAGAATAAATGAGCTATTGTCTTCAACTGTAATATTAAGTACCACAGAAAAATAGAAAAAAAAAGTGTGCTTAAATTTCACAGTAAGCAGAAGATGCTGTTGACTGTTGGCTAATGTCTTTAAAAACACCTTCTCCCCCTAGAAACGAGGAGGAAAAGTTAATTGCAGCATTTGCTCATTGGGGAGACAGAGGGCCACTCAAAACGTCCCCTCATTTGTGAATTAGAGACACGCATTTAGCCACAGGAAATGTAAAGTGGGATTGCTCACCATGAAGAGGAGGTTAAGTGCACTAATGGAAAGCAGTTAAGTGTTTGTTATTGTTGCTCCGTTATTTCTTTTCTCTTCTATATTTATGGTTTGTATTCGTAGATGTAAATTTTTTTTGAATGTTTTAATGGCGATTCTTTAATTCATCCATCCAATAATAAATGGTGCTGCCCGAGTGTACTGTTAAGTGCTCTTCGTTGTCTCGTCAGCTACCTTGTCCTTGCGGTGCTTTGGCTTTGTGCGATTAGTGGACAATAAATTTAAAAGTAGTGCTAAGATGGTACGGGTAAACGCAGTACATCACATCCAACATGACATCTGTAAGTCATACTATTTACTAGGGGTGGGGTAAAAAAAATCTAAACAGCATGTTATCGCAATATTTTGTGTGGCAATATTGTAGCGATACACGGACGTCACGGACGTTAAGTATTGATCTTTTATAATATAAACTATTAACCCCTTAACAATCCGACAGATACCGGTATCATATGGAACCAGAAAACCTAAGGAATCGACAGGTATCAACCATGTCATGTTAGCTTGTCGGGAAGGAAGCTAAATAACACTCCAAAGTTACGAAAACATTTTGGCGAGGAAAAACTAGCATGGCCATTTTCATGGCTGACCTCAAGATATGTGAATGAAAACGCTCTAACGTGTTAACACAAATTTGTTTTAACGGCACTAATTTATTTAATACATTAACGCAATCGATCTTTCGGAGGTTGTAGCGGGCTCAGTTTTAAAGCTAATTGGGACCAACCATGTTATAGTGGCTTGTCGCGAAGGAGGCTAAATAACGCTCCAAACTTGCGCTAAATTTCAGCGAGGAAAAACTGGCGTGGCCATTTTCAAAGGGGTCCCTTGACCTCTGACCTCAAGATATGTGAATGTAAATGGGTTCTATGGGTACCCACGAGTCTCCCCTTTACAGACATGCCCACTTTATGATAATCACATGCAGTTTGGGGCAAGTCATAGTCAAGTCAGCACACTGACACACTGACAGCTGTTGTTGCCTGTTGGGCTAGGTAATTGATTTCCAGTAATAAATATATACTTACATTTGCATAAAGCAAGCATATTTGTCCACTCACATGTTGTTCAGTAGTGTTAAGAGTATTAAATACTTGACAAATCTCCCTTCAAGGTACATTTTGAACAGATAAAAAAGTGCTATTAATCGCGATTAATCATGGACAATCATGCGATTAAATATTTTAATCGATTGACAGCCCTACTTATTTCATAAAACAGATGTTGACAAACATGAAAAAAGGTAATAAATTTCAATATATCTCAATACATCACATCACAATACTCGGCATATCACCAAATGTTTAAAATTCGCAATAAAATCGTGTTGTGACTTAAGTATTATGATAATATCATATTGTGGGGTCACTGGTGATTCCTTATTTAAATTTAAATTTATACAAAATTACACACAAAATTATAGTTAAGTAACTATGTGAGCTGAATATCTGAAATTATAATGATAACAAATTTCCTATGCTTGTATCAGACATGCAAGAAGTAAGACAGACTTTCTAAAAGGCTCGTCAGTGGCCTTTATTTTGAACATGGCACTTTCATATTGCATGCATTGCACCACCATCATATAATGATACAGTAATGAAATA